>PVJX010001317.1:106973-168810 GCA_004027295.1 Dolichotis patagonum
CTCTCTCTCTGTGGGGTTCACGGCCCTCTCTCTCTCTGTGGGGTTCACGGCCCTCTCTCTCTATGTGGAGTGTACCTCTTGTCCCTCTACAGCACACATACTCCCTTGCTGCCTTTTCTGTACGTTTTGCCCAATTCTTTGAGACAGCAAATACCTGAGGAGAATCCCCCAGATCCTCCATCCAGTAACATTTTGGCAAGTGCTTTGCCTGGAAGACAGTGGGGTAGGTCAGGCCCAGCAGAGGACTGCAGGAAGCTGCTTCGGATGTTCCTGCCACCCACCCCCATGCTCATGCTAAGGGGTGACACGCACTGGGCCCTCTGAGCAGAATGGACTTCGCCAGAGGTCATGTGTCTGCACATGACCTGCTCCTTTCCCTATGCACCCCGGAAAGTGTCACCCAATATGCTCAATAGGCAGGCACCAGGGTGGTATCCTTGGTGCCCACAGAGGACAGGACACCTGCTCCATCAGCATGTAAGGGAGTCTCTTCCTGGGGACCTGCGGGAAGCCATGTGCTGAAGGGGCTTGGTCTGCACGTTGCCACTTAAGCTGTGAACCCAGGCGATCGCAAGGTGTGGCCCACTGTCCCAAGGGACCTGGTAGTCCAGCTGTTTATCCAGGGCAACTCAATTCTGTTTCAGCTCCCATGTGTCTGTCACCTTCCAGACGACCACTAATGAACACTGTGATTGCCAAGGACACAGTCATTTCTTCAGGAAAAGTCTTCAAGATGGAACTAAAGTCAGCTCTCCATTGTGTCCCTTACAACTGTACAAATAAAACAACGATGCTCCTGGTGACACTGCTGGGCATATGCAGACATGTGGGGAAGGGGAGGGTTAAGCTGCCTGGTCTGTCTGTTCCACTGCATCAGATGACAGGCTTTGCATGCATTTCCCCATGAGCTGGGCTCCTTTCACAGGAAGTGCTTGCCAACTGGGCCCCCAGAAGAACAATTTAGTCTTTCAAGACTGTCTCCACTTACTAAGCCCTGGGCTGGGCTAGCACGGCCGGGCTCACACAGCACCCAGCAGTGACCTGGCTCCTGGCAGCACTTGCAGAGCCAACTGCTGCAGACCTGCTCGCAGGGGCCGAGCGCGTTCTTTCGCCTCTAAGGGACGTTGCTTTCCCGCAGGAGACACAGACGTCCTGCTCCAGGCCTTCATTTCTCCATACTTCATGACTATTAAAGTAGTATAAATATAATAAATGACATTGTGCTTTCAATGGTTGTTTCTTAACCTCCTTGTTTATCCCGGGAAGGGCTCCCAACGCTGGAAGCCCAGGCTTGGCTGGAACTCTTTTGTTGACATCAGTTTAACCTTGAAATAAACACAAGCTTATCCTTCATTAAACATGATTCATTTTCTAATGGTTGTGATTCATAGAAAGGGCAACAAAAATGGCTAACAGGGCAACTTGTTGTATATTTATTTAATAGAGGGCTATTTCCATGAGAACGGCCCGAGAATCCCCCCTCCGCCCCACCTTTCCAATCTTTGTTTTCCAACTTCCCAACTTAGGAGAACACACCAGCAAAGCCGAGAGCTGAATTTGAGCGCAGCTGCAGCCCTCTCGGTGCTGGCTCCTGAGGGCTGTGGAGAGGCATTCCAGGGCTGGGCTGAGAGGCACCGGCGGGGAGACGTACTGTGGGCAGCTCGCCCTGCCACCACGCTCAGTAGCCTGCAAACACCAGAGCATGCTTTCCATGACGGACCCTATCAGGCCAGGCATACTGCCCAGCGGCACAGCGCCTGTCTCAAAGCGTGGGGTCCTGAGTTCAATACCCGGTACCAAAAAAAAAGCCAATAAACACTATCAACTTCCTCCACGCCTAGCACCCTGACCTACTCAAGCACTTGAATTATCTACACAGTTTGAGATAAAAAGCAGGCAAAAAGCTCACGTTTTGTCAAATGAGGTCGACTAGAAGAAACAAAGGTAGGTAAATAGGATATGGGAAAACTGTAGCTTTAGGTGTGATCAAAAGTTACCCAGCATTACCTGGGTCATTAGCCCCAGTGGCGGTGTCTCTGTTTTTTTAAAAATTTTATTTAAAGAGAAAAAAAAAACAGAAAAAAGGGTAGCAACAATACAGAATTCCAAGAAAAAAACAAAAGAACAAAACAACACTAAGAAATCCCTACTTGATGAATTACATACTGTCATCTTGGAAATAGTTATTCAAGTTACAAAATGAAAACATACAAAGTAGACATTCAAACAGTGAGACTGTTAACAGTTCTGCTCCACGATCTAACACAAACAGTAATATGGTCCTCCATCTTACACACTTAAACATACATGCAATTATATCCTTTAGAGCACTTTCTTTTCCTCTCTTCTTTACAGTAGCAATTATACATTTTGGGTTTTATTACTCCTACATTTCTTATTATTTTTTACATTAGAGACACAATGCGATATTTATAAGTATGATTCTCATTTATTTCCCTAATGAGGATAGTCTCAAGTTGTCTCCATTTACCTATGAAGGCCTCAAGATCATGCTTCTTCATAGCTGAGTAATACTCCATTGCATAAAAATACCACATCTTTTTCATCTACTCTGCAGTTGATGGGCATCTTGGTTGTTTCCAAGATTTAGCTATTACAAATTGTGCTGCTATGAACATGGGTGCACATATATCACTGTGATATGACCTTTTCAGTTTTTCTGGGAAAATACCCAGGAGGGGAGTAGCTGGGTTGAACGGAGCTTCCAGTCCTAGTCTTCTGAGAATTCCCCATACTGATTTCCACAGCGGTTGCACCAGTCTACACTCACACCAACAGTGGAGCAGTGTTCCTTTATCCCCGCAGCCTTGCCAACATTTTTTATCAGTTGATTTCTTGATGGCAGCTATTCTTTCCGGTGTGAGAGGATATCTCAATGTTGTTTTAATGCATTTCTTGAATGACCAGTGATGGTGAACATTTCTTCATGTATTCATTTGCCATTTGTATATTTTCATCTAAGAACTGTATGTTCATCTCAGATGCCCATTTTTGGAGAGGGTCTTTGAATTTTTTTGGGGGGGGTTGATGTTTTTCAATTCTTTATATGTTCTTGATATAAGTCCTTTGTCTGAGGGGTTACTGGCTAAAATTCTTTCCTATTCTGTGGGTTTTCTTTTCACTCTGATGGCGGTTTCTTTTGAGATGCAGGAACTTTTCAATAACATGAGATCCCAGTTGTTGATTCTCTGAAGTGTTTCCCGTGCAGGTTGCGTTTTGTTCATGAATTCTCTGACTATCCCTATGTCTCCAAGACTTCCACCTACCTTATCTTCCAGTAGATTTAGTGTTTCTGTTTTAATGCTTAGGTCTTTGATCCACTTAGACTTTAGTTTTGTGCATGGTGATAGGCATGGATCTAGCTTCAGTCTTCTGCATGTGGAGAACCAATTTTTCCAACACCATTTATTAAAGAGGCTATCCTTCTTCCAGAGAACATGTTTAGCCCCTTTGTCAAATATCAGGTGGCTGAGTGGCCTTGTACCTATACTTGCATCTTCTAATCTGTTCCATTGATCCTCAGGTCTATTTTTTTCAATATTTCACTATCACTGTGGCTTTATAGTACAGTTTCAAGTCAGGAATTGAGTTGCCTCCTGCCTTGTCTTTATTGCCCAGAATTGCCTTTGCTATTCTAGGTTTCTACTGTTTCCAAATGAATTTTAGGAGTGTTTTCTCTAGATCTGTGAGGTATGTCAATGGTATTGTAATTGGGATTGCATTACATCTGTATAAAAGTTTTGGGAGCATGGCCATTTTCACAATGTTGGTTCTTCCTAGCCAAGAGCAAGGCATATCCTTCCATTTTCTAATATCCTCTTCAATCTCCTTTTTTAGCATAGTATAATTTTCAGCATATAGGTTTTTTACATTCTTAGTTAGGTTGATTCCTAAGTATTTCATTTTTTTAGATGTTATTGTGAAGGGTGGTATTTCCATTATTTCTGTCTCGTGAGTTTCTTGTTTGTGTACAGGAATGCTATTGATTTTTGAGCACTGACTTTGTAGCCAGCTACACGGCTGAATTTGTTTATTACCTCTAGTAGTATATTTAATGGAGTTTTTTGGGTCTTCCATATAGAGTATCATGTCATCTGCAAATAGTGATAATTTAACTTCTTCCTTTCCTATCTTTATTCTTTTTATCTCTCTCCCTTGTCTGATTGTCCTGGCTAGTATTTGTAGAACTATATTGAAAAGGAGTGGTGATAGTGGACATCCTTGTCTTGTTCCTGATTTTAAAGTGAAAGCTTTCAGTTTTTGTCCATTTAGTATAATATTGGCTGTTGGTTTGTCATAGATGGCCTTTATAAGGTTGAGGTAGACCCATGTATTCCAAGCTTCTGAAGGGTTTTTATCATGAACATGTGTTGGACTTTATCGAAAGCTTTTTCTGCATCTATTGAGATGACCATGTGGTTTTTGTTTTTGGCTCTGTTGATATGGTGTATCACATTTATTGATTTGTGTATGTTAAACCATCCCTGCATCCCTGGAATGAACCCCACTTGGTCATGATGTATAATCTTCTTGATGATTTGCTGCATTCTATTTGCCAGTATTTTATTGAGAATCTTTGCATCACTGTTCATTAGTGAGATTGGCCTATAGTTCTCCTTTTTGTTGGGTCTTTCTCTGGTTTTGGTATGAGAGTAATACTTACCTCCAGGAATGATCTAAGGATTGCTTTCTTTTCAATTTCATTGAAGAGTTTAAGGAGTATTGGCATCAGATCTTCTCTAAATTTCTTGTAGAATTCAGCTGTGAATCCATCAAGACCTGGGCTTTTCTTTGTTGGTAAGTTTTTTATTATGTTTTCAATTTCAATAGCTGATATTGGGTTATTAAAAATTTCTGTATCTTCTTGGTTGAGCTTTGGTAGTTTATATGTCTCTAGAAATCTGTCCATTTCCTCTGTGTTTTCCACTCTTATGTGAGTAGAGATTTTCAAAGTAGGTATTCATGATCTTTTGAATTTCCATGGGATCTGTAGTAATTTCCCCCTTTTCAGTCCTTATTGCGTGAATTTGGGTTTTTTCTTTCTTTTTCTTTACAAGATTAGCTTGAGGTTTGTCAATTTTGTTTATTCTCTCAAAAAACCAGCTTTTTGATTTATTAATTCTTTGTATTGTTTTTTTAGTTTCAATTGCTCTAATCTTTACAATTTCCTCTCTTGTATGAGCTTTGGGTTTAACTTGCTCTTCTTTTCCTAGACGTGTGAGATGAAGCATTAGGTTGTTTATTTGTGCTTGTTCTGTTTTCTTAATATGACAATTTATTGCTATATAATCCCTCTTAAGACCGCTTTCATTGCATCCCACAGATTACAGCATGTTGTTTCTGCATTTTCATTGAATTATAGGTATTGCTTTATTTCTTCTTTAATTTCATCTGTAGCCCACTGGTTGTTCAAAAGGTTGTTATTTAATTTCCATGCATTTATGCAGATTTTGCAATTTATTTTGCCATTAATTTCCAATCTCAGTGCACTATGGTCAGATAGTATGCATGGGATAATTTCAATACCCTAGCATTTACTTAAGAATGTTTTATGGGTTAATATATGGTCAATTTTGGGGAATGTCCTGTGCACAGCTGAGAAGAATGTGTATTCTGATGTTGTTGGGTGAAACACTCTGTAAACATCTACTAAGTCCAATTGCTCACAGGTATGATTCAGTTCTATTATTTCTTTGCTGATTTTTTGTCTAGTTGATCTATCTCTTTGTGACAGTGGGCTGTTAAGGTCCCCTGTAATAATTGTGTTCTTGCATATTTGGTTTTTCATGTACATTAGTATCTGTCTTATATAGTTGGGTGCTCCTGTGTTTGGTGCATATATATTTATAATTGTTAGTACTTCCTCTTGGATTTTTCCACTTATGAGTATGTAGTGACCTTGTCTCTTTTAATCATTTTAGGTTTGAAGTTCACATTGTCTGCAAATAGAATAGTTACCCCTGCTTTTTTCTGGGTTCCTGTTGCATGGAATACTGTTTTCCATCCTTTGACTTTTAATCTATGAGTTTCCTTTTGGGTCAGATGTGTTTCTTGTATACAGCATATTGTGGGGTCATGTTTCTTGCTCCATTCTGTCAACCTATTTCTTTTGATAGTTGAATTGAGGTCATTTACATTTATGGATATCACTGATATGTACTGGCTCAACTTTGCCATGTTATGTTCCAATTGTTTGCTTTCTGCTTTTCCCCCTTATTTAATTGCTTGTCCTATCTGGTGGTTTCTTTCTGTTGTTTGGGGGATTGTGGTCATTTTTATCTCTGTCTAGTATGTCTTTCAACACTCTTTCTAGGGTTGGTTTGGTGGACATGAATTTTTTCAGTTGTTCTTTGTCATGGAAGTATCTTGTTTCTCCATTACATTTGAATGAAAGTTTTGCTGGATATGTCAGTCTGGGTTGAAAGTTGTTTTCTTTCAGGGCTTGAAATATCTTACTCCAAGCAGGACTTGACTTGAGGATTTGTGCTGAAAAGTCTGCTCTGATTCTAATGGGTTTTCCTCAATAGGTGACTTGTGTCTTTTCTCTAACAGCTTTTAGTATTCTTTTTTTATGTTGTATGTCTGAGATCTTTATTATTATGTGTCTGGGTGTAGATTTATGTTGGTTGTGACTGTTTGGTGTTCTATATGCCTCACTTATCTGCATATCAGATTTTTTCCTCATGTTTGGGAAATTTTCTACTATTATTTCTGTGAATATTTTAGTTATGCCATTTGTATTGACTCCAGCGTCTTCACTAATGCCTATTAATCTTATATTGTTGCTCTTGGCATCATCTTGAAGCTTCTGGATTGTCATTTCATGCTGCTTTGTTATTTTTAAAAGTTCTATCCTTTCATGATCACTAATTGTGAACCTGTCTTCAAGGTCCAAAATCCTATCCTCAGCATCATTTAAACGGTTTTGCATGTTTTGAATAGAATTTTTTGTTTCTTGGATGTCTCTTTCAGTTTGCTTCATGAATTCTGCTTGCTTTCTATATTGTTCATTCAAGGTTTCAATCACTTTCCCATGCTCCTGTACTTTTTTCTCTATTTCTTATTTAGCTGTGCTCAGCAACTCCTTTACTAAGGTTGTTACTTCTATCTTTACATGGGAGAGTACTTCTAATTTGATTTCCTCTATGGAGTCACAGAGTTGTTTTTTTATTTCATTCACTATCTTTTCAGAGATTTCTAGTGTGTTACTTTTGGAGTCCTCTATTTCAATGTCTCCTGTACTTGCACCTGGTGGACTGGATGTTTGAGATTGCATTTTGCTTTTTTGTTTTGCCATTTTCCTCTTTCGAGTTAAGTGTTTGGTCCTTCAGACCCGCTAGTGTCAACAGTTGGTAGTGTGTATCTTGGTGTCTCATTGTAAGGTTGATGTTTGTCCAGTTGCTGGGTCCCACAATGAATAGGTGGGCCAGTTCCCTGACTTCCTGCTGTAGGGCCTGTTGGGTGAGTCCTATATTCTTCCTGGGCTAACAAGCCTAGTAGTACTGAGGTAGGTCAACTTTTCGTTCCTGCTAGTACTTTATCTTCAGGTTATTCCAGGTCATCAAATCTCTCTGTTTATAGTGTTTGTGTTGGCTGAGGCCCTACTGTGTCCCTATTGTGTGCCTGTGTGTCTCATAAGGCCTTTTGATTTTCTTCAAGTTGGGGGAGTCCTTCTCGACACACTCCTCACTCTGCCTGATGTTTTCTGTGTGTAGGAAGGGGTCACCCTCACTCTTGTCAGACTTACCAGGGTCTTACAGTTAGTTGGAGGGAGCTTTACTACTGGCTCTATTAGCTACTGTACACCTCTATTTTAGGGGCATACGCACCACACTGACTGGAGCCAGCTGAGATCTTCTGTTTTGGTGAGGCAGTCACTTAATCTCCCTTCAAGCTAGCACAGACAATCTGCTGTAGTCCAAGGTTCCTCTGGGAACAGAGTTTCAAGTTTGCCCTGTGTGCTGAGATTCTGCAGGGGCACATGGTTGATCAGGGCCCCGGAGTGGATTCTGGGCCCTACTCGCTGCTTGGAGTTCGCTGGGTATAGCCGGGTTAGGCCCGCTGGCCCCTCTCATGCATCTCGGGGTGGTCTCAGACGCGTGGCCGTGTTCTTAGTACCTGGCAGCGGAGTTCCAAGTTTGCCCCCTGTGTGCTGGGATTCCACCGGAGCACACGCAGTCAGGGCCCAGGGGTGGATTCTGGGCCCTGCTCGCTGCCTGGAGTTCACTGAGCGTAATCCGGTTAGGCCCGCTGGTCCTTCTCGTGCGTCTTGGGGTGGCCTCAGACGCAGGGTCGTCTTACTGCCTGGGAGCAGAGTTCCATGTTTGCCCTGTACATGCTGGGATTCTGCCAGAGCGCCCGTGGTCAAGGCCCAGGGGTGGATTCTGGGCCCTGTTCGCTGCCTGGTGTTCGCTGAGCATAGCCCGGTTACCGAAAACTAATTTTAAAAACCAACTGGTATCTCCGTTTTGTGTTTTTTCCCCCCAGATTCATCATATGCCAATCCCTAAGACTCTTAAGTATGTTATAAGATAAATTCTAAGAGTTACATCAAAACTTCCAGTTGTACACAAAGGAACTATTTGCACCCACATTACCAATGGACCCAGCATCACCACACCTTTAGTCCCTGTGGTAGTCAGCATTTGCAAGGGAACAGATTTAACACAGGATACACAACTGATAGGATTATTTATAATAGTCACCCAAAAAGTCAAATGCAGAACAGTGCAGGAGATCTGCCCAAACAGTAAGACCCAAAGAATCCAGCTGAGGGCCTGGATCCTTGCATGAGTCCAGGGGAGGCCTAGAGCCCAACAACAGTGACTCCTGCAAGTCTGTTTCATGGATCTGTGCTGGGAAGGCCCAAAGATCAGTAGTGGAAGCTAGAAAGTCTGTGCTAGTAGGGTAAAGGATCTTTGTCAGCAGGCTAAGGGATCTGCACTGGAGCCAGGAAGTGACACTTAAGGTAAGGACCACAGCTACCCTGAAGAGAACCTCAGCCAACCTCAGTGACAGGGAGGATGTAAGCTCCTCTGACAATGAGAACAGCAGAGTTCACATCAGGAAAACTAGCATGACAAGTTTCTCCAGGAGAACCAACAGCACCACCTTCCCCTCAGGTTCTCCTTTTATGCTGTTGGCAACAGTCCTCAGGTGGGCCTTCCACACCAGACCCACACTCACTCAGTTCAGCTGGGAGTTCCAAACTGACCATTAGTTAATCCATCACAATCCCCCAATCCTGTTCCAACTTTCAAAATGTGAGATGATTTTCATGACTGCTTAGTATCATTGCTTGTTTTTGGCCTGTTCAGGGTGTTTATGTCCTCTTGGTTCACTTTGTATAATTCTTTATGTCTAGACCTCTATCCACTTATTCCAGATTTTCCAATTTCTGGAATACAGATTTTGTAAACAGTTGCTCGTAATCTTGATTTTGGTGATTTTATCTTTTTCATTTGTGATTGCATAGGTGTGGGTCTCTTCTTTTGTTGAATTTGGCAAAGGGTATATGTATTCTTTTGATTCACTTTTTCTCTATTTCATTAATTTTCACTCCGATATTTATAATTTCCTTTCTTGCACTAGCTTTGGATTGTTCTTGTTTTTCTAGGACTTTGAAATATATCAGTAGGTTACTTATTTGAGCTTGTTGTGTTTTCTGATGTGGGCATTCACAACTATAAACTTCCCTCCTAGGACTGCTTTCATTGTGTCCCATAGGTTCTGGTATGTTGTACTGGCATTATCATTGGATTCTAGGAAATAGCATTCCTGTACACCAACAATGAACCCACTAAGAATAAAATTAGGAAAATAATATCATTCACAATAGCTTAAACAAAAAATTAAATTCTTAGGAGTTAACCAAGGAAGACAAAAGTCTCTATAGTGAAAAATGACAGTACTCTGAAGAAGGAAATTGAAGAGGATATCAAAAAATGGAAAGCTTTCCCCTGTTCCTGGATACTAATCCAATACTATCATGATGACTGTACTGTTCAAATTGCTGTATAGATTTAATGCAATTCCAATCAAAATACCAAGAGCATTTCTTACAGAACTAGAAAAACAATTCTAAAATGTACATGGAGCCAAAAGACATGCAGAATAGCAAAACCAATCCTGGGCAAAAACAGCCAAGTGGGAGGAATCACAATCCTGTATTTGAAGTTATATTACAAAGCTACAGTGATAAAAATATGGTACTAGCACAAAATCAGACATGTAGATAGATGGGACAGAACAGAAGACACAGAAATAATGCCAGGCACATTCAGCCATATGATCTTTGACAAAGAGGGAGAAAACATACCCTGCAGGAAGGAAAACTGGCTATCTACATGGAGAACATTGAGTCTAGACCCACATCTCTCACCACGTACTAAACTAACATCAACGTGGATCAAAGATATAAATATTAAAACAGAAATATTTAATCTGGGAAAGACAGAATAGGTAATACTCCTGAAGAAACAGGTACAGGCAAGAACTTTCTGAAGAAAACCCTAATTAAACAAGTAATGATATCAAGAATCAACAAATGGGATTATTATCAAATTAAAAAGTTTTTGCACTGCAAAAGAAATCATAAGAGTAAAGAAGCAACCTATAAGGCTGGAAAAAAGTTTTGCCAGCTACATCTTGGATAAAGGACTATTATCTAGAATATATAAAGAACTTAGAAAAATTAGAGCCCCACAAAATAAAACTACCAATAAAAAATAGACAACCTAATAGAATAGACAGACCTCAGAAGTACAAATGGCCAATAAGTACATGAAAAAATGTTCAGTGTCATTGGCCATCAGCAAAATGCAAATAAAGACAACACTGAGATTCCATCTTGCTCCAGAAAGAATGGGTAGCATCCAAAAATCTTAATCATAACAAATGCTGGTGAGGCTGTGGGGTAAAATAAACCCTTTCACATTGTTGGTAGTAATGTAAGCCAGGATAAGCACAATGGAAATCAGTATGGAAATTCCCCCCAAAACCTAGAAATATAAATTCCATTTGACCTAGCTATTCCCCATCTAGTTAACTTCCACAGCAGTTAAAGATACTATATTACAATGATCCATGGATACCCATGCTTATAGAAGCCCAACTTGTAACAGCTAAATCTTGAAAGTGGCCTATATGTTCATCAACAGAAGAACTGATTAAGAAAATATGGTATCTATACACAATGGAGTACTACTCTGCCATGAGCAAGAATAAATTTTGGTCAGCTGTAGGAAAATGAATGCACACTGAAGTAATGGAAATAAATGAGACACATAATCTTAAGTATCACATGATCTCTCTTATATAAGAAACCCAAGTTATAAATAATAAAAACAGCAAACTAAAGAATAGGAAATAAGGAAATAGCTCTTTTGCAAATGGGAAAGAGACCAAGAGATAAAGGAAAGGGAGAGGGCGGGGAAGAGAAAGAGGAATAAAAAGAATTATGACGCATCATGTACCTGTACCAACTCCCCACAACGATGCAATCATTATGCACTACACACATGCACCAATAAGAATTTTTAAACTGTGAGATGCTTGCAGCCCGCAAAAGTTCTCCGTGTCAAAACAAAACCTTTGTGGGTGATGGCACTTTGCATTAGCTAGGGCTACCTTAGTTTAGCTCCCCATTTTTCTTAGTAAGACCTGACAGAGTAAGTTTCAATAGGGTTCTGGCCTGTTCAACAGGCCATCTGAATTGTATCCATGGGTCTCTATTTAGTTCTGTGGATTCATTTTGAAGCTTTATTTTGCTGGATCAACTTCCAAAGTATAATCACTAATACTTTTAGAGCTGTAATAGACTACAGCATTTCAGATTTGGAAAGGATAATCCTACTTTCAGACACTGCCTTAACCTTCCTGGAAGTGCACTCATCCTTGTCAAACAACAAGTCCTGGAGTTTGTTTCGGAAAATATTGCCATGCCACTCCTATGTGCACAGATGGAAGACATCACTGATTCTCTTTCCCGACTCAACATCAAGCCAAGCTTCCAGCCAACCTTGGTCTCTCCCACATGCTCCTGAGTCCAGCTCTCTGTGTCTTCTGCTGGATAACACTAATGGGAAAATTCCACCAAGGTCTAAGGGAATCTGTGAGCAAGCAGATGATGCTTGAGTTCACTGGGTTAAAAAGACAAGATCACCCTGGAAAAATAAGACACTCTCCACCCGTGCCAGCCCAGGAATGCAGGGCAGCTTCCCATTGCTGGGACACAAGACACAAATAAAAGAAGAAAAGTTTTATTTGACCCATGGTGTCAGAGGTTTCAGTCCCTTGTTGGCTGCTCCAAGGCACCATCATGGTGGATGGGCGTGGCAGAGGAAAGCTGCTCAACCCATGGCCTCTGCAAAACAGAGAGCAGGAAGGGGGCATGGACCAGGCACAGGCCCCAGCTCACTCCTCCATGGCCCACTCAGGCACACCCAGGAGTGCGTTTTACTAATTTTCCAGCCAGCTGTCAAGCCAATCGAGTTGGCAATCAAGATGAACCCTGACATGAGGCAAGGATTTTAGCAGACAGCATCTGTAGAGCAAGGGCATCACAAACCAGTAGTTAACACCAAAGCCCAAGGACCACAACCTAGGGACCCTCATGAGGACCAGCACTCACACTCTTTGTGAGACTACCCCACAGCTGAGAGATGTGCAGTCATGGGGGCTGCTTCTTGGTCTTTATGACTGCTACTTAGATCTAGAGATTAATGGGGTGTTGGCCCAGGCACAGGGCAGAACGGCGGGAGGGACTCAGGCATGGAGCAGCTGCATAGCAAATGCTTTGCATTTTGTAGAAAGCAGACTGCAGACTTCAGCCTAAGAAGCTGCACTACCTGGGAGAGTTTTAAAACAGCACATTTGGTAGGATTCAAAGTTGGCCTTAAAAAGTTCAA
This sequence comes from Dolichotis patagonum, assembly GCA_004027295.1. Classification (NCBI taxonomy): domain Eukaryota; kingdom Metazoa; phylum Chordata; class Mammalia; order Rodentia; family Caviidae; genus Dolichotis; species Dolichotis patagonum. The sequence goes on from PVJX010001317.1 coordinate 119,903, forward strand.
AAGGAAAAAACTGGGATGATACAGACCACCAGTCAGCAGGATTTATTTTAGGGGTTAGAATTACACTTTTTAAACCAGTGTTTCCCTCTATCTTATTTTTCAAACAATCCCCAACAGTTATGAATTATGCCAACGACGAAAAAATCAATTCGATGTGTCTAAAAATAAGGATCCCTCACTAGTGTGCCCACCGCATGAGCCTGCAGCGACTGGCACTGCCCGCATGGTGTCAGTAGCAGCTGTGTCCAGAGCCTGGAGGTGGCAAATGCAGTCTCTGTGGTCCTGACCTATGGATAAATACCTCCAAAAGACGACATTCATCTGTCTGCCTGTCTGTGTGTCTGTCTATGCTCAACTATGGTTTGAGTTTTTCCAACTCAGTCTTTGGGACCAATAGCAATGTATTTAAATTGTGCCGTAGGAGAAAACAGTGGTTTTAAAGATACCAGTGCTGAAGATCTACAATAATAAGCAAGGTCCTGTCACAGTTCAGGGCAGGGTGGCAGGGGGAGACCTGCAACAGGAAATTTACCTGCTGCCCTGCTCTGCCCAGACACCTTGCTGAGCAGCCGCCCAGCTCTCAGTCACCCACTCCATGAGACCCAGGACCAGGCTAAGCCGGCAGAGCAACTGTCTACACCGTGCCTGGAAGAAGCGATGGCTGCAATTTTTGGTTTGTGAGAATTCAGATGAAAAACAACTATGGCAAGTCATCACCTTGCTAGAACTGTTGCTGTCCACCCCGCAGGACGGCAGGCCACAACCCCGGGGCCAAGCCTGGGCCTCTGCCCGTCTAGGGACAGTTTATGAGTCACTTAGCAGTCTGATATTGTCAAAAGGCTGGAAAAAAAAAACCAAAAGAAAAATACTGGGTGAAAATATGTGACAAAAATACAGAATTCAAATGTCAGCGTTCATGAAATTTTAAAATGCCTGCTCACTGACCTTCCACAGAAGCTTGCCTCATCTACACAGGCGTTTCCCAGATGGTCATAAATATTCCTGGTGCAGTGGTGCCTCGACTCATGAACGCTTTTGTTTGTGAATAATTGCTTGCAAATCAGAAGTGTTTGGTATTTTTTTGTTGTTTGTGGACTCCGTATCGAGTGATGAACATGACTGTGGCCATCTTTTCCAGAACCATGGAGCAAATCAAGTTTGTGAACCGAGGCACCGCTGTATTCCCTGCCATCAGCTCTAGATGGCAGAAGAGATCCTTAACTAGCAGGGAGAAAGACCCTAAGCCCCCCAGACTATGGCCCTACCGGGTATTTACATTTCCAACTAAGTCATCCCCTCACAGGCTGCTCTTTCAACAGCACAAAGCACTTTTTTCCTACATGTTTAATAAACCAAAAATTAAATGTGTGAAAGAAACTACAGGTCTCCCTTAGTGCAGAAGTAACGGCTGTACTGAAACCAAGCCTTCGTTCCCTCCCACTAAAATACATGTGGTATAATCTGCTGTCAGTGTGCCCGTAACACACCTCCCTGTGGGACTCAGGGCTGGGTCTTGGGTTTCCAGGTTCACCCCGGTCGGGCCAGCTGGATTTAGAATTAAGACTGCGTGTGTATGTTGGGCACCAGCTTTTATTTTACTGAATTTAAGTGGTTTTGGGATTTGACCCACCGACGTGTTGCATTCCTGCACTGTGCGGACAGAAACAAAGCAACATTTTTATGGCTCAGCGCTGCCCAGCCGTTTCTCAAAGCACACGCAGCCCTCCTCACAGGCGTCACGGTCCCCTGTGCTCTGCGCACGCCTGCTCCTTCGCCTTCCCTAAAACTTTCAGTTGTGGACATCTCCAGCGTCCAGGGGGACAGTGGATTACTCCACACTGATGACTGTGTCCCAGCCCAGCAATTACCTGAGCTAAGGCTCAGATGTACTCAGGACCCATGTTAGTACTCAGGACGGTGACTTTCCCTTCATGCCACACCCTCACCCCCTGGCAGAGTCCGCGACACCAGCATCTAATGTCCATGCAGTACTGCAGTGTGCCCCGCTGGACCCCAAAGCATCCTTTAGGGATCAGGTGTTGAACCAGGACCCACACTGTTTAATCTGCAGATCCACAGTGTTTGTGGGTGCCTTCCACTTCCTCTGAATGAGGGCAATCTCACCCTACCTTTGCGCACCTCTTTTCCTTTTTTGGAAGTGGATATTAATGGACTAGATTGTTGGCTGTGTAGAATTTACACCCAGTTTTGTTCTGTCTTTCTTGGGGAGCCATTTAAAGCAGTCTCTCTGCCTTCCTGTCACACCTTTGCTATCCAGTCTGAGGGCTGTCACTCAAGGACACAGACGTCACACACCACACCACACCACACCACACCGAGAGGGGACAGCAAGCTATACCACCCTGGGGAGCTGAGTATGATCAGTGGTCATGTGCTGGCCACCTCTGCAAACTACGGCTTTCCCTCTGCAATAACCAGCAATGCAAAACCCTTCATCCCAGCCAGTATGTAAGGAGTGATTTTCAGTGGTGGCCAGAATCCTTTTCTAAACTTTTTATTCCTTTCCCTCTCATTGGCCAGTGTTATCCTGTAAGGAAGTTTCCTCTTTGACTGAGAAGGGCATAGAATCCCTCACAAAATCAAAGTCTACTCTAGACTCTACCATTGAATCACATTCGTACAGTGAGGATTTGGTGTAACAGGCACTTGGAACTGAGGCAAGTTATCAGCTGTTCCTTTCCCCATGGACATTGGTGGTATTATCTTAGTGTTTACAATGAACTCATTCTATTTTTGCTAATCATACACTTGGCCTGAGTGCTCTCTCCTGAGCTGGTTGCTGGAGACATCATCTGATTGTTCTTCAGTGTAAAGTGCTCCTCCAGGAGACCTTTTGTCGGTCCCAGGTGCCACAAACTGTAGCACCCCTTTTTCCTAACTAGCAGCACCTCCAAGTGAGGGGATTCACTTTTTCCCTCTCAGCAGTCATCTGATAAAACTAAAGGACAAGGAAGCTGTCATGGCTTGTGTCTAGAAGTCCCCCCAAAGCCTCATGTGCTCATAGGTTGAGCTTTTTGGAGGTGACTGAGCTATGGAGTGTGAATGTGGATTAAGGGTATGTGGAAACAAAATTAGCCCACTGATTAGTTTGACATAGTTCTGGGTGTGGATAATGGGAAGGCCTACTCTAGGTATGGGTGTTACCAACCAATAGGCTTGTAGCCTTGGTGAAATAAAAGGGAAAGAGAGGTTTAGTGCTACTGCCTTCTGCCTGCTGTGCCACAGACTGTCTCTCCTCTGTGATGCCCCTCTGCCATGCCACCTTGTCTTGGAGCCAGCCAATTATGGACTTAAACTCCTACAAATTTGAGCTGAAATAAACCTTTCCTCCTTTAACTTGTGAGTGTCAGGTATTTTGTCTCAGCAATGAAGAAAAAACTGAGACAGTGGCTTCCCAACTCTGCCAAGGTTTTGCTCAACACTGAAGATGACTGGGAACAGTGCAGCCTCTCCTTCCCACCCTCACCCCTCACCTTGCATAGTAGTCGTTGGGGGGCACAGCCTCCTGGAAGAACTGGAACTGGTACAAGTACAGCCCGATCAGATGCCCAGCTGTGAAGATGGCCAGCAGGACACAGAGGCAGCTGAACAGTAGCGGGTCAAATGTGCGACACCAAGACCACCAGGTACAGAGGCCAAGGAAGACGAAGAAGTACACAGCCGAGGTCAGCGAGGGCAGCATCATGCCTGGAGACAGGGACAGGGGGCGTCAGTGACAGGGAGCTGGGGCACCCTGCACAGCAGGTACTGAGGCTGACCTGAAGGCGTCTCTGCTTTGCCGTGGTGACCACAGCTTAGTTATGTAATCCAGTGCTGTAGGCGTCGTGAAAAAGACAACACTAAAATGACAATGTTCTAGGTACAAAGAAAGGTGAGATGACCAAGAGATTCTTCCGTGGTTTCTCAGCTGAGCACAACCTGCTTCACTCCCCAGGAGAAAAGCATCTTTTCCAGCTGGTTTCTCTTTCCGATGTTTCAGAACAAGTGCACACCCACTGCAACTTTACAGCTTTTCCTTGAGAATGATTTATCATTTTAAGTTTTTTTTTGAGACAAGGTCTTGCTATGCAGTTCAAATTGGCTGGAACTCACTATGTAGCCCAGGCTGGCTGCAAACTCCCAGTGACCCTCCTGCCTCACCCAGTGAGCCTCCTGAGTGCTGGGATTACAGGAGTGTGGTAGGAGGTATCTGGTTTTATCCTCTTTTTAGTTAAGTAGCTAATAACATGTAATAACATTACACTCTGGCAGCTAAAGTCTCCTCCATTTCGTCCTGTTCCACAAAGAGGAGATGTAAGAAGAGGCCAGTCCCTTAAATATGCTACAGGGACTTTATTGGGCATCTGAAAGGACTCCGTTTTAAAATACTGGGTTTTACTTTTCTTTTCCTCTTTTTCCCAGTCAAAAACAGCAGAGTCTTTTCATTTTGGCCGCTGCTGGGGAGAGTGTGGGGACTCAACGTTAACCAGCATCTGTGCCAGGGTGGGGACCCAGAGGGAAAGATAGATATAACTCCACTATGGCCAAGCGGCTGCACCTACACCTGGCGGAAGTGAGTCTCGGCCAGAGATCGCAAATTCCCAGAGTTCAGCGCAGCTGAAGGCTGGCTTTACCACCGGTGGTGGCAGCCACTGGGTTGCCATCCCCTGCTGACCACTCACCCGAGGAGCCCAGGAGGATGGTGACCACCACCTTGCCAGCCGTGGTGATCATGTTGCCCACGAACTCCTTGAGCCGCGAGGCCACTGAAGCCAGCTGGCGGAACAGCTTCAGCTGCGCACTGTCCTCCGGCTCGCCGTCCTCGCCATCACCCCCGTCCAGGTCCTGGTCCTCGTCGATCAGCGCCTCCTTGGAGTCCATTTTCTCTCCTCTGGCCTGTGGGGTGACAAATGGAAACTGCCCGGTACAGACCCCTGCAGACGCATGTGCTTTTTTGAGGGTTATGGTTGAACCCAGGGAATCTGCACTGAGCTATGTCTTCAGCCCTTTTTATTGTGAGTTGCTAAATTGCCCAGGCAGGGATCAACAGAGATCCTCCTGCCTCAGCCTCCCAGAGTGCTGGGATCACAGGCGGGAACCACCATGCTGACTTCTTACAGGCAGGAGAAACTGCCCAAAGCATCTGTTAACCATCTCAGCTGTGCCGGTCTGGGTTCTCTATGGTTCCTCCCGGCTTTTGGGAGACTCAAAGCTGCCACGGCTCTGCGGGTGCGGGTGGTGTGGCCAGGGCACAGGAAGGCCCCATGCTCTCGAGGCTATCTTGGTTGCCATCTCAGTATTTCCTGGCTGGATAGGAGGAGAGGTCTGGGCTCAGCTGGAGCCTGCAGGGGGCCAAGAGAAGCAGTTAGAGCAGGGTTTACAAAGCCAGTGGAATAAATATGGCCTACAGCTGTGACTCATCTGACCTGAACCCTGCCCGAGGGCTTTGGAGACCTTTGCTTCCAATGCACCAACCTCAATAGGAAGTCCTGGTGTTTGTGACAACATGGCAACTCAGGGAGCGACTCGGGGACCTGTGCCACATGCTGGCCGCTAGGCCCAGAGTGCAAGTCATACTCCACGTGGAGTCTAGAGGGCTGAACTGGGTGGCCGGGGGAGGGGTGGGGTGGCAGGGGAGGGGACAGGAGGCACAGTGATGGGGCAACTGGACAGTGATGGTGTGCAGCATGCTGGGAAGTGGGCTCATGAGAGGACGCTCCAGGTCCTCAAGGGGAGTGATGTGTTCAGGTCACAGATGAATGGGTCGACATGACCCACTCATCCTAAAATGTACTCAGGCATGTGGACACCGGCTGCAACCCATAAATGTACTGTCTGTCAATTGAAAATAAAAAGCTGAATACTAAAAAATAACATTTCCTGATTTCAAAAACCCAGTGAGTGCTGTGGACCCAGTGCTGTGGTCCCTGCACACAGCAGCCTCCAAGTACCGTCTGTGGTCACCTCCATCCAAGGTTACCGCCACTTGCGGCAGCCCCAGCCCACCTGCCACCCTTTTACTCCAAACCCATTTACAATGGCGGGGCCCAGGCATCCAGGTGCTTGCACCCAGCACTGTCTGCTAGGTCTGGGGACAAATCCCAAGGACCATCTGGGGACACCAGGGGGACAGTGTCCAGGCTTCACCTGAGAGACAGGGACGTGAGTCTGGGGTAAGCAGTAAGGCAGGGGCTCTGGGGTGCGGGGCTGCACAGGTGTCAATGGCAACCTGTCCTGTAGGAACAGCTTGTGGCTCCCTTCTTGGGAAACCTGTTGCGGAAACGGAGCTCAGCACCTCCAGCCACGCTGCAGACCCTGCATGCTGGGAGCCTGTCCCCTTCCTCAGGCTGCACGGGGATAGGGATGCTTAGCACGGTGGCCACAGGACTCCCAAGGAGCATGGGTCTAAGAGACTTCTAACCACTGAGACTTGCACTGGCCAGGATGGCCGCAGTGGATGAGTCAGCGAGCCCCACACAGCGGCAGAGCACTGCAGTGGGGCCCAGCCAGACTGGGCTCGCCGTTTATGTAAAGAGGATTTCACTTTCAAGTTAAAAACAAGCTCACCTCACGGAGCAGCATTAGCCAAAGCAGCATCCGCAGGGATGCAGCCATGCATGGGTGGACGAGGGGTCAGGGCCCTGCTGACCTGTGTGGGGTGGGTGGACGGGAGGGGGCCCTGCCACATGGGGTGGATGTGCGCTAAGTCAGTGGTGTCCAGTTCAAGGAGGAGCGAGGCACACAGCTGGCCAGGAGCTTCTGGGTGATGCACTGCTGGCAAGGGGACACCTCAGGTCCGCTCACTTCGGGGCCACCAGCCCACGGAGACTGCCAAAGGGCAAGATTTCCCACAAATTTCCCGTAGGTATTTTCAATTTAAATGCATAAAACCACCTACCCAGTATTGTGGGAGCAGAATGAAGTGTTCTGAGAACATCTACCAAGATGGATCTCAGATGTCACTGAAGGTCAAAGGCACTTCTGACTCTCTGAAGAAGGCAGCCTGGTGCACGCCGTCACCCAGGGCTCCGCATTGGGGACACCAAGGCGAAGCCAGCTTAGAGCAGCTGGGCTCACTTCCGAGCCTCCTTCCTCTCTTCTACTCTTGCAAGCCCTCTCCTGGGGAGCTTCTGGTGGCTGGGGAGATGTGGCCGGAAGGCCCTGGGGGACACGGCTAGTCACTGCCAAAGGCAGCTCCTCTCCATAAAGACAGCGGGCAGTGGTTTCCTCAACCCTTCTCTTTCGTCTAAACCCACATCATGTAACACTGCTGGCACCGAGAGCTCCCTCACATCTCGACAGCATTGCTTTTGCAAAAGTCCGACCAGGTGGGCTGCACTGTGAGGGATGCAGGCAGGAAGTTTTCCCCCTTCCAAAGGTGACCTTCAGAAGCCCTTTCAGGAGTCACCCTGCTGTATCACGAGACATGTCAGCATCGAGGGGACAGTCCCAGGGACAGGTTTTCTTCCAGGAAAAGCACGATGTGTGAGGCCTGCAGGATACCTGGCCGCTGCCGGCTTCTTATGGCTCAGAACGGTCACTGTTGGAGTAACTGTGTCCACCTGCTCGGAAACAGGCCAGGACATCTCAGCAGGAGACTCTGGACTAAATCGCAGCATCTAAAACCGTGGGTTCTTCCTAGGCTCTTGCTCTGTGAAGACAGAGCCTGGGGCTCAGAGATGGTGCTGGAGGTACAGCCCCTGGGCCACTTTCTGTGTCAGGCTGCGGGTCTGTGGTGCCCCAGGGAGTGCAGTGTCAGGAAGCAGAGCAAGCTGAGGTGCAGAGCAAACCCCAAAGCATATTTGTGGGGCCTAAACCTGGTATCCCTACTGACAGTAAAATATTCTTTTTAATCCTTGATTTTAAAAAAAATTGTTTGATTTGTCAGACTATTAAAAATTGTCTCTTTACACAGATCGAGTTTTGACTGCAGTTTCTATTGGACAAACAATTCATCATAAGTTTGCTTTGAAATACATGAAAATATTATTTGCCTAACAGTAAGGCTTCAAGTCTCAGGAATGCAGTTTCACCGCATGGAGGATCCTTTACCACATGATTTAATTTTCATAATACAACTCATTTTTTAAAGGTTTCAGAATAGGAGTTTTTGGCTGAATCTGTGCTTGGCAGATCTGCTCTGACTTGAAATGAACAAATAAACACGATCACAGGCAGGTCTGCCGAGAAACCCTCCCCGGCACGTGAGGAGCTGGCTGCCTGGACGAGCCGGGCTCCATGCCACTCTGCAAACATCAGAGCAGGACAAAGCCTCAGTTGCACTGATGCTCTGTGACTCTACTTCCCTAAAGGATCTTTAAGGGACACTTTGGGTTTGGCGATGCCTTCAAGCCAGTCCAAGAGCACCCCATGGGAATCATCCGATCAAGGGGACCTTGGGTGCCCCAGGGACTACCACTGTCTTTCAAGGACAAGGCTGCAGCCGAGGAGGAGCCTCCCAGGAGGGGCTGACAGAGCCACTACTCCACAAAGATGAATGAGAGCAGAAACAACATCAGCAAACACTATTCTCTTAGGATCCTCAAACCCAAACATGCTGGAGTGCACACGCCAAGATTTATAAGCAGCAGCAGGAAGTACGCTGGGTCCTTCAGAAATAAAATAAATCCCTCCACTTGCTTTGGCATGTGTGGGTTCCTACTCCTTTCAGACTTCCTGCCGGGCTGTCACATGTAAGACACAGCTCCTCATGGGTCAGTCCTGGGGGAGTCACCCACCTCCTGGGCCCTCCTGGGCCAGCTGGTGGCCCGGAGTGGACAAAGAGAATGGAGAGTAATAGTTGCATTAGCCAGAACCAGATTTTACTGAGAAGGAAGACAGAACTCTGCTAAAGGCACTTGGTATTCTCAGAGTTCAGAATGAGAGATGTCCATCCAGGGACCTCTCCGTGTTACTGTCACCTTAAACAACGGGATTAACCATATACAAGGTTTAGATGTTTAAATGAATTTCAGATGGGAAAGAGGCAGCATGAGTCTAAATGAGAAAACAGAGCATCATGAGGAAGGAAATGTGGCTGCCTTCACTGCGCAAGGTCGCGCTCTGGTCTCTTCTACACCCGACATGCGATCCTCCCGCCTAACCCGACCACGCCTCTGGTCGACCTGGGCTTGCATTCCCCAGTGGCTTGGAAAGGCCTCTGTCCCTGGTGACACGGGTTCTGTTCAGGACAAGCTCTGAGGTTCACACCTGGTCAGCTAAATGGAAGAGAGGAGACTCCTCGCAGTGGGCTGGCTCAAACACGTTGTCCACTCTAGGCTTCTAGACTTCTCAGCAGACCTCAAGTTTGAAATTGTCCACTGCTCACGTGGGGGAGGTAAAGATGAGGATGTGAGGGACAATTTATTCTAATGGCAGGCACAGTGCTAGATGCACTTCCTGTGACATTTAATTTAGTATTCACAACCCCCCCCCCCGTGATGTATTATCATTTACGTCATTCTTACTTTATGTTTGTAGTGGTGTGAGCTGAACCTGGACCTTGCACATACTAAGTACATGCACTATGGCCGGGCTACACCTTGTGTCCATTAACCCATCAGGCGGAAGAGAGAAGACAGAACTGTCAGGCACCACACAGCCCTGGAGTTCTGGCAGCTGCGCTCAGCCCTCCGCCCACAGGACAAGGGTGCTTTAGAAATCAGGGCAAGGAATTCAAGCCTGGAATACTTGGGGGAACTGTGCACTTCTGCTGAATAAGGACAACTTTTAATGTTGCTTTAAGCAATAGTTTTCAAAACTATAAATATACAATGAACACAAATGTGAAAACAAATATTCACAATTTAAATTCCCTGTCCTAAAACTACAAAGTCAACAAATTGTAAAGTCACAGTTCAATCTATTTGTAGAACTTCTAGATGTGAAGTCAAGACACTGCTTAATAGTGAAGGACATAAATCACTTGCCGCACCTGAGAATTTTCTTCCTTTGATGTCTTAGTGGCTAACATTCTCAATTAAATAATTTCTATTACTGTTAGTTTTAAAGGTTTATTTTTTCTCTTTTTTGGTACTGAGTATTAAACCCAGGACTTTTGCACTGAGCTACATTCCCCATCCCTTTTTATTTTGAGATATGGTCTCATTAAGTCAGTCAGCTGCCCAGGCTTCAGTACTTGTAATCCTCCTGCCCCAGAGTGCCGGGCTGACAGGCATGTACTATCATGCCTGGTTTAATTTCTTGCTAAAATGTGTGACTGAAAACATTTGCTAGTTCCAAGTGTCTTGTGTCAAATGTCCAAATCAAGTATTTTTGAGTAACTTTTTTCTTTGCAAATTTCATTTCTTTTTCATTTAAGAAAGCAATGACTTTTAAATTGTTGTCACCTCACCCTGTGTGACACTTATCAAACTATGACAGTGTCCTGAGCAGGCAGGGGACAGTGTGAGGAGGAGTCTGACATTCTCCTCACACTGGGGAGTGAGCCTGAAGTGTCTCTGTGATGTGATGATGTTAACTTGTTTGGGAAGACTCCTTTGGGATTCAGCCTATACATGGATCCACAGATGGAAAGAGAAAAAAAATGTGGAATTTAAGCATAATGGAGTACTACCCTGCCATAAAGAAGAATACATTTCAGTTATTTGTAGGAAAATAAATGAACTTGAGATCATAATATTAAGTGAAATAAATCAGACGCAGTCTTAAATATCACATTTCTATTGTATGAAAACCCAAAAAGTAAAATAATTTAAAGAGCAAAAAAAGGAATCAGGAAGCTAGATCTGCAAGTAGGAAGGGACTACTAGAGGTGGTGGGGGAGGCAAGAGAGGTAAAGAGTTGAGATGTGTTACATATGTCACCAGCTCCCCACCACAAACTCAACCGCTCTGCACTGCAATCACACACTAAGAATAACACATTTTAGAAATAAAGTGCTCCCGGTCCAAGGGTTACCCTAAAAAGCCTTTAGAAAACATGGGTGAAAACATTTCCCTCATTATTTCTACTCCTCCTTCAAGGCTCACACTTCTCTGGGTGCTTTCCCCTGCCAGAGAGCACTGCAGCCACGCCCAGGTGAGGTGACAGGAGGAATGCATCCCTCCAAGGAAGAAATCATTTGTCTCCCTGCCCTAGGCTGTTAATTCTCTGAGTGCCCCACAATAACCAGGGCCGAGGACCAAGTGGGTAGCGACCCACGGATTTCTCTAGCGGGCAGCAGCTGAGATAAGTGACTCAGGGTGACCCAGTGCACCCTGATGCCTCGCTGACTCCCCAGGTGGTTGGGTGGCAGGGAGGGCAAGGCTTGGTCCTGGTCTCCTGGAGGGCACCTGAAGGCCCAGGTGTGGGACTGTGCAGGCCAGCTGAGTGACCAACGGGCATGACAGTGACCCCTCCACACCCACCCGGGGCCAGTGCTAGAAAGTGAGGCAAGAAGACCCGAGCCGTGGGACTTACCAGTTCCTCATTTTCAAACTCTAGGCTGTCCTGGGCCGTTTCCTCCTGCGCAGGCTTCTGGACCATGTTCCGGCAGATGAGCCAGATGGTCAGGCTGGCAATGAACATCCCAATGTCTGGCACGAACACTCGGATCCCATTGCCGGCATCAGCGCCTTTCAAGCTAGGGAAGAAAAACTAGAGGTGTTCAGCTGTCCCGGAGTGTGGGGCTGCGTCTCCTAGCAAGTTCTGCTCCATGGTGCTTTATAATACAAGACGCCCAGTTGCTGTCAAACAGGCACCAGGAAGCTTAGCGCTGACCTCAGGTCTTACAGAATGCACCAAGATTTGGGAGGGTCTTGAGTTCCTTCAGAACCAGAAACTTGCCGGTGAGCAGGCTGGAGCAGGCTATGCTGAGCCTGTTGGTACGTAAGCATGTGTCCAGTACACAGGCAGCTGCTTGTAGTATAGCTGAAGCAGCTTAAAACCAAGCATACACTGGCAGCTGAACTCTCATTCCACAAATAAAACAATCACCATGTGTCAGACATTTTAAGAAATGGAAAATATCTTTTATTTTGGGTAACACTAAGAAAATTCAATTAAGAAAGCTTCATCTAAACTAAATGTATGGTAATGACTTCTGACGACAGATGCTGCTGTAGGAAACTGTGAAAGTTCACCGCATGCTTTCAAAGTGTGCTCATACAGTCGGGTGGAGCATGTGAGTTAAGACCACTAGAACCAGAGAAGGAAAGGGGTCAAGGAAAGTGACCAGGAGCCACAGCCAGGCTGAGGGGAGGTGTGGCTGTCCTGGTGTGGGGTTGGGGTCCTCAGAGCCCCTGTTGCCACTGAGGGGATTCTGGGCAACAGATTTTTATAGCTGTTTCAAGGAAAACATATTGACTGCGGCACTGTATAGAAGGTAGCACCGAGCTGAGCTGGGAAAGGTTCCCGGGCAGGGGGAGCCCAGCCCTAGCCCCACCGCTCAGGGCAGGGTGGCAGGAGCCAGAGCCGTACCATCCCTGCTGAGGATCCATTAGGCTTCCAGTTCCCAGCCAGTCACTGTGAGGCTACAGCTCTGCTTGATGCTTCTTGGTCCCCGAAGAGACATTTCATCACATGTATGCATTAGGGGAATATGTGAAGGCGGTTTGCAAAAGCAATCATTCCGCACACTGTGCTACACTCAGCTCCTGGATCCCATTTAGAATGCAATCATTGAGCTTTGGAGGCACTAACCCCTTAGCTGGCCTGCTGTGTTAACAAGGCCACGCATTCACCATGTACTGCTGCAGAATCGAGGAGGCCTGGAGAGCAGAATGGCACTGTGCAAGGTGAGCAGGTCACACTCGAGCCGGCTGTCCTGACAGGCCTGCTTCAGAGTTGGGAGAATTTTGGATAAAGTACACTCATCAGAGCGCTCATCCTCAGAAATACTCTGCACCGAGGTAAAACAAGACAAAGGAAGAAACAGTTTTGATCAAGTAAGTGCTAGGAACCCACATTGCACACTGTTATCCTCCAAGACATGAGAAGTTCTAAGGCAAAGTGATTAATTTGAATTCATTTAAAGCAACATTTGGCAAATTTGACCCCAAGACAATTTCTTAAAGATTTCATCTAAGTCCACCACCATCTATACAGCAGATGTTCAAAAATGAGTTTTGGAAATGCTAGGCTAGGGAACGCTCATCGACTGAAGTTTCTGATAAAATACGTGTACAATTCAGAGACTGTAGTGATGTGTAGCGATTCCTTGTACTCCTGATTTTAATTTCTGAAGCCAGAGACACCTCAATCCACTCCCTCACCTAATCTCTCGATTATCCATGCTTTTGCTGAGTGAGCCTTTAAATCACAGAGCTGGAGGAGACAGACAGACCACTGCCTTCCCTCATCTCACAGATCACGGTGACCAACACACAGAGAGGGTGCCAGGCGGGCTCGGCACATGGTGGGCAGGACCCTGTGGGGGTCACAGGCTTCCCGACACCCCACTTTCTCTTCCCAGCACCCAGCTTTCACCTTGCCAAAATTCTACCTAGCAAGGCAGAAGATGCCTGCTTGAGGGAGCCGGGGCCTGTGGTGCGGGGCTGGAGTAACCTGTCCCCATTCTCCTCATGCTCCGCTGCACCCCTCTGCCTCAGCTTCTTCCTCACTCATCCAGTTCCCCGCCTCCCGTAGACCCCCGAAGACCTGGCAATTTCTGGCAAAGCATCCCAGGCTGCACTGCACACGCCAGACTCCTGTGTTTCCTGCTGAAATGGCCACCGAGCTCAGCCGGCTCTGGGCCCCACCGGTTTTTCTTGTGATTCTACACACAAGTCAGAGGTGGTCATCTACCTCCCGGCTCTGCACAGTGACTCGCTAATCTGCACACGCAGGCCATACTCAGCCCCTGAGGGACACTAGCAGATGGCCCTTCCATTAGGTAGCTCCTCTTTGGTATTCCAGAGGTTTCAACACTAAAGGCTAACACGTTTCAAAACCCGCTGTTCTCCTATGTTCCTTACCTTAAAGACCGGTGCTTCCATCTCTAGCAGCCAGGGCAGGGCCGAGGCTTCCGTCTTGTGTGGAGAACCCCCAGTTGGCTCCCTCTTCTCAAGACAGCCCTGGCCCTGCCCGCCTGCCCTTTCCCTCCCCTCGCCCGGTCCTGGCCTTGGCACCCTGGCCACAGCGGCCTCCGTGCTTGTCTACGTCCCCACGTCAGGCCGGGGCTCCGCGGCGTTCCCAGAGTCAGCTCTGAGCGGCATGCAGCAGACGGTGCAGACTGCACCCACAGGCCGTGCTTTCTCCTGAGCGGCCCCCCCCTGTGGCCGGAGAGCCGCCCTCACACACCGGTGAGCAGGCGCCTCTCTGCGGGCGCCCTCTGCTTCTCCCGGTTTCCATCGGCCAGTTCTCCCTGGCCCTCTCCGCCAAGCGAGCGGCCTTCCCTTCCTGACGCTGCGTCCCAGCACCCGGCTGCCCCTGGCTCGGCGGCGGGTGGAAGGCCATCACACGGAGGCGGCCAAGGCTGGGGGTCCCTCACCGTCTGCGGCTCTGCCTGGCGGCTCCTCCGGCCTGGTGGGCAGATGGCACCCAGCAAACGGGCGGACACACCTGGCCCCGGGTAGGACGCGCTGCTCTCCGGACCCAAAGCTTCACCTTCCCCTCCGAGGGCCAGGATCAGCCCAGAGCTGGGCTCCAGGATGGGAACGCAAGGCAGACACGCACCTGAGGAAAGACTGCTGTTGCCTAGGGAACGGCCCGGGATTCCAGGTCACACATAAGAGTCCCAGTTATTTGAATATGTATATATAATTGCCAAGATTGGAAGGTGTAAATCATTAGGACATATGTTTGGTTCTGATAAATAAATACGCCACAGAAAACACCTCTGACAAATTTTTCCCACGTGCGAGTCAACATGGCGTCGGACAGCACTGACTTCCCAGTTCTCTCAAACCCAGTTAAACCGCTCGCTTTTTGCGCACGCGCCAAAGCTCCTCCAATTAGATGTCAATACGTCATTCCGCCCACTCTTTAACTCCGCCCCGTCTATTCCAAATAAAGCCCGCGGTTTTTGTCTCTCTCACAGGGTGCTTGAGTCTTTTTGGCAGTCCACCCTTGCCCGCAGTAAAGGCCTCTTTCCTTTCTTTCTCTGTTCTCTCTCCAGGACCAAACAACTTCAAATTCAGGAAAGCAAATGTTTCATGAGCATGGAACGGGTCCGTGTGGCAGAAATTTCTATTCGAGAATACAAATCATCTTGGACTGAGCGCATGTGGGGCGCCTTCCCAGGTGCCCATGAAGCCCACACCTGACAGTCAGCAAGGATGTGGCCTTGAGGCACCTGCCCCAAGGGTGCGGTGCACAGGATGGGAGCTGCAGGAGAGACTTCTCTGTGTGAGGAATGCTGGGCACCTCAGGGCGGGGCTGTAACCCTAGCCGCAATCACTTGGGACTATTGCCTGGAGGCTGGCACAGTCTCTAGTGTGCTGATTAAAGGTGGCTAACAAATTAAACTGCTCAGGGCTGGTGTAGCCCATGGAGTAAGTGCATATGTGAGGCTTTCTGCACTAATTGTATGCTACAGGGCATTTAACCACAACTAAATTTTATTTTGAGTAAGTTCTGCATTTGGCTAAGCAGGTTTTGTGTAGAAGTCCTGTTTTTGTAAATCAGTACGATGAATGTGCATGTTTTCCCCAGACACTGACCTAAATTGTGCTGTTTCCCGCTCACACCAAGGACAGGGGTCACACTCAGAGCACATCTTAAGCCTCATCAGATGGTGGTTCTCTTAAACAGCAAGGGTTTCCTCTCCCAGGCTGTGGCAGTCCATGGAGCTTACTGTTCACAGAGTGACTGTGCCTCTTAGAAGGGATTTGAGGATGTTGGGAGTTAGGAACAAGCTGCTTGTCCACGAAGAGAACAGACACTGAAAGAATGCATGGGTAAATGATGGTGCGTCCTGACAATAAACTATTACAGCGATACACGAATGCAAACGTACATGGAGCTAGGTTCATGAGGATGAATAAGGTTGTATTTCACAAACAACACAGTGAATAAAAAATGTAGCACATGTCAAAAAATAGGGATTATATAGAGATTCAAGCATTAGAAAATAAAATGAAAATGACAAACACTTCAGGGCAAGAGAGAGAGACAATCAACTGTACTGGTGCTGTTCAATTCTTAAGCCTGTGGGAAGCTCCGTGGTAGACATAAAAGTGCATCATTAAAGCTTTGTGGTTTTTTTTTTTTTTTTTTGGTACCGGGGATCGAACTCACAACCTCACGCTTGAAGGCAGGCACTTAAGCCACTGAGCTAAATCCCCAGCCCAATTTTTTTAAGTCAGAATACTCATGCTGCTTAGAATTCCTTCTGGAGAGCACATCTGAAGGATATAGGTTGGCTGTCTTGTTGGGGGGACTTGTTGGGGCTTCAATTTCCTAAGCTTCATTTTCTCATTTTATAAGATGATGTTTCCCCAACTCTGAAATTTCCTTTTGATTATGAAAATCCAAACCCAGAAGTGGTGGGTACACAGGAACAGCAGAAGAAGATCTCGGACGCCCCGGGGTGGCGGGCAGCTCTGAGACACATGGCGCTGCCAGGCCCTGGGCTCCAACCTGGGCCACAGAAGCTATTAGTTCCCAACGGGCACCCCAGTAGTACAGCCTCTGGGGAGTGGATCCTCTGGCTGTTTGGCAGAGAGTGGGACTTTCACCGAACTGTAATAATGCGACTACAACATCAAATGAGCATTCTTTAAACGAATAAGAGCTACTGAAGGTTTGGAGTTAATTTTCTGGTGGCTTTTGAAGTTTACACAGTTGTTTTTCTTAAGCTTAAGTATGACTCTGTGTGATCGGGGTGCTTTCAGTAGCCTGGGTTCAGGAGCTCTGAGAGCAGACACGGTGCATATGTGTCTAGTAACAAGGACTTCATGAAAGACAGATACTACAAATGGACCTCACATTTGTTTTCTTTATACTTTACATTGTACATTTGTGTCAAAGGTGTACTAGACTCATTTTGTTGGATTTACAAATGAATCTAACTTACAAACGTTCCCCCCAAAAAGAATTTGTTTATAAGTTTGGGACTTACTGTACTGATACAATGCTAACTATCCAGTTCAGCACTGACACCCAGTTCAACACCACCATCCAGTTCCACACGACCGTCTATCACACCTCCATCCACTTCCACACCACCATCCACTTCAACATCATCATTCACTTCCACACCACCATCTAATACTCCTTCATCCTGTTCAACACCGTCATCCTGTTCAAGACCACCATGCAATTCCACACTGCTAATCTGATACAATGCTATCAGCTGATATGAAACTTCACTCAATTATGCCCATAATGTTCCACACTCCTTTGCACCTAGGACCCTAATCAAGGTCAAGTGGTCCATTTAGCCTGTGAATCTCATCTTGTTGGGCCTGGGATGTCAAGGGCCTTGCTCTTTGATCTCATGCCCTTGACAGCTTGAGTGGGCACCGTCTCAAGCTGGCCCGTGGATTCTTGCAGCAAGTACACACTCACTGTGTTCCTCCTGGTGCAGCATATCGGGATACACAAAACTGACCCTAGCTCAGTGGCCTGGTCAAGTTGGTGAGTGATAGCCTTCTCTGCTGAGGTCATTATCTTTCTAGCTGCATTTGATTTGCATTCTGCAGGGACATATTCCAAATTACACCAATATGCCATTCCTTATCAACTTCTGTACACTAAGCTTAGAAGTCATCAACGATTTTTGTGCTTATCACACCCCGTTACAATGCCACCAAAGAGTGATTAGCTGTGTCCACCATTATTAATCAGTGTTCCACAGCAAGCAAATGCTTCCTTTTATCTCCAGTTAACCAACTGCTTAGCTAACTGTTATCTCTGGACCCTGAATTCCTATGTTATTAGATGTGCTGTGTTTTGAAATTGATTTTTTTTCGATGCTCGATTCGCCCTTGAGTTGTGAGAGCCCCGGTGAGCTGGCTGTTCCTATTTGTCACTGTGTGTGGCCCTGCTTTCTGATGCAGTGAGATTTGCAGGCCTGTCATCTTTCTGCCCCCCACCCTTCTCCAGAGAGCACCTTTTCTTTTGCTCCTGCAGTAGCTGATGCTCCAGGGGGTCACTGTTTTGGGGTCTGCTCACTGGATAGATGGGAAATATTTGTATAGACCCTGATTCACATGAGTAAACATTGATAACTCTTTCCATACCATCCTCTGCAAATTTATTTCAAAAACTCATTTATTCATTCTGATATCTTCAACTTCAGTTTAATACCTCAGGAATCTTTCTAATCTCTGCATTCCATGTTTACAAATCTTTGCTCCAATCCTGAGAACTCTGGCTCACACTATCTGTCATATATTTTGTTATGAGTCCAGTAAGTTATTTGTTTAATTTAACTAATTTCCAAACTGCTGCCACTGCCTCATCCACCGTCCCCATCTGCCTTCCCACACAAGAAGCCACAGTTGCACTGAGCCTGCAACACCCCACTGCCATGTGATAGCGCCCCCGGCAACCCAGATCCTGCAGGGGATGACCTGAGGCCACAGCCAGCAAGTCAAGGTGGCCAGCTTCGCCCACAGGCATCCTTGGCAGACAGGGTGGCTGAAAGCTTGCCAGGAAAGGGAAGAGAGGAAGTGGAAAGACAGAGAGACACAGAGAGGAGCTCTTCATGGGCTCTTGCAGTAGGAGACGGAGACGGGGCACATGTCAGTCTGTCACACACGATGTCCCAGGTTCCACACTCAGTTCTCCATCTTTCCCCATGGACTACTGGTCTTCCTCATTCTGTAGCTCATTTACTGGACACAGTGCCACTGACCAAATGCCCAAATACAAGGAAACAGCAGAGACTGGCATAACCACTTCTGTTCAGAGCACAAAGTGCTCTAATGAGGTCAGTCTGAGATCTCTTGTGGTTTTGATAGTGAATTATTTTGAGGCTTTGGGCCAAAGGTTTGACCCCTTTAAACTATAACTGTGACTATAACACCTCTGTAGGTTTGAGACATTAACCACGAGTGTTTGTGTTATGTCTCTGGAGATAAACGCTAAAGGCCTACGGCACAGTGCTGTGTGTCCCGGGAGCTGTGGTGCTGTGTCTGTTGATGCTATGGAGCGGGGACTGTCCCCGGAAACCCCTGACCTGCCTGGGTCTCTGTGGGACACGGATGGGGGCACACCTGGAAAGGTGGCAATGAAGTCACTGTTTCCGAAGGTTCTTGTGCAGTCGGGTATGGTGACAGACACAGCAAGAGGGTTTTGCCCCACGACGGTGGAAAGAGCTTCCTTCCCCCAGGCCTTCCCAAGCATTCCCGGCAGGTCCCGTGCTGGCTGCTGATGGCACCTGTCTTCTCAGCCTGGCTGTGAGTTTCCACCTTCGGTCTTGGACCTTCACTGCCTAGTGCAGCCCAATTCCCAGGATGAATTCTTTAGTCTATAACAACAACTCTGCTCCCTGTGAAACCCTGTGAAGTCCCAGCATCACTAACTGCCTCACAGAGCTTTTGGGAATTACTGCAAAAGGCAAATAGGAACATGGTCTCTGTCCACCGGAGCCTGCACCTTGCAGGTCAGAGATTCTCACTCATTCAGAACATTCCAAAGAGGGGTCTGTGCCCCTGGCAACCTGAAGGGACAGGACCGTGAACCTCCCCCTCGTGGTGGGGTCTGAGGCAGAGTCTGTCCTCTCTTTGTACAGCTGTGCATGCAGATGCCATGAAGCAAATCTCCATCACTCGTGCAGGAAGCGCAACAGCAGGAGATGCTTCTGGCTTGCTTTGGGCTCATGGTCCTTGTCTAGGCCCCAACCACTCACCTTCACCCAGTGACACGGCACGACTAGTTAGTCACTATAAAATAAAGCTAGAATGCATGACGGATAGGAAAAGTAAGATAAGCAGGAAGCAGGTAAACAAAATTCTAATTGTGAAATTGTACTTTTAATTAAAACTTTTTCTTTGGCTATTACTTTTAAAATTCTGCTTAATAAACCCCTTTCAACCTCTCACATACTGAAAATTCTTCTTTTCTGTGATGGAAGCCAGCAAACCTGCAGCTTACCCCGTGAGTCGAAGTTCCCCACCTCTGCACTGGCTATTTCCTCGGGCCCCACCCGCTGGCACTTCTTTTGGTGAGCCAGCCAGGAGGCAAGGATGCATCAGGACTACGACCTTGCTTAGTGCAGCTGAGGCATTTCGTTTTTTTCCCTTTCCCCCCTCCCCAAGCCCTGGCCCTCTGACACACAGCTTCAAGTTTTCCTCTCTCCCTCTCTCTCTGTCTGCTAACTGCTCTCCGTTCACCCTCTTGCTCTCTTTTCTCTTGTACTTCCCCCTGTCTTTTCTCTCCTCACTCTCTTTCTCTCTTGCTTTCTCTCTTTCTTCAAACATTTACAGGTTTAGGTTTTTCCTCTTCAGCAGTTAGAAGCTTCTAAATCCCTAGAAAGTGAGTGCTTACACATAACAGCACAGAAGATGCAAGTTCCCTGCTTCCCCGACCAGAAGTGGGAACAGACGTCCAGGGAGGCGCTCTAGGATGAGCAGCAGCCTTGTGAGATGTCCCTGCTGCTCAGCACGCCCCTGGTCAGATGGACCTGAGTGGCTTCCAGAAGAACAGACCCATGCAGTGTCTGCAGCAAGGCTTCCCCACACCCTCAGTATGGGAAGATTGGTCCAAGACACAGCGGCAGAACTGGCTCCAGGATGACAACCAAAGAAGCTGTCTCCATAAGCCACATAGGCCTTTTGGTCTAAACATGTTAGATAAGGGAAACTCCCTCCACTGCTCCTTCAATCCTTTTGCTCTCCACCCCTCAGCTTCCTCACCCTCAAAACTGAAGGGCATAAACTTTGTCTGTCTAATGCCCTTTTTGGGTGGCTGGACACACATCCGCACAGATGCTAGTGGCATCCTGGTGACAGCCGACACTCTCCTCCTTGACACCTGGCAGATCTCTGGACTCAAACCAAGAAGGATAACATTGGTTTTCTTTTTTGTTTTTTGCCCTCTCCCCCCAAAACTCAGTCCTCTTTTTGTCCTTTCTCCCCTCCTACTCTGAGACTTTCATCTGTCAGGAAACAGGTTCTCTATCTTTTTCTGCTGTTAATTAGCAGGGAGAGGCAGGGAGTGGGAGACAGGGAGATAAGTGGGAGCTCGGAGTGTTCTACTGCTCTGCCAAGCAGTAACTATTCCTCTGCTCCGGTGAGGAAGGAAGGCTCCCACCCAAGGTGTCCAGCCTGGGTTTTGATGCTAGTCAGAGAGGAAAGTGAACCGTGCCCCAAATCCTGGGTCAACAAAGGCCCAAATCGTGCTAGTCTCTCCTCCTTTTTGGCTAAGACTATTACACTGGGGCCGGGGCTCTGTGCCCCATGTTTTCTGCTGATGGACTGGAAGGGAAAGACACAAGGTGGCTCGGCAACCTGGAAGGGCTAGCAGGAGCCCAGCTGCTTCCCCCTCCTCTTCCCCAGCCAGCAGTTCCATGCTGCACCGAGGGTGGGAACCGCACAACACTCCCCCTGCCCAGCACAGCTTAAAGACGGGTGCCCTTGGGGCTTCGCCAAGCCAGGACAAGGGCTCCCCCTCAGCCCGCTGTGGCCATCGTGGTATGCTTCGCCAAGCCAGGACAAGGGCTCCCCCTCAGCCCGCTGTGGCCATCGTGGTATAAATACCGTGGCCTTCCTGGGTTTGGAAGTCGCCTGCTCCAGCCCCGCAGCTCTGCACGGTGCTCCGCGGGGATCTCACAAGTTGGCACCTCCAATGCCAGCTTGCTGCCTCCTTCTGGCTCCCTTATGAAAATTTTGAGTCTTAAGCTTATGTATCTCAAACAGAGTGTGCTTCAGTTACTACAGACTGAGGCAGCCCCAGACCTGCTAAACCCTCCAGGCGTTCTCGCATGAAGTCACACGTGCCTGAACACAAAGACCTCTGGGGTGACTTTCTGAGTCAAGCTCAGTTACTGGGTACGACTGCTTTTTCCCACCTTTATGATCTACTTTGAGAGATGTAAAGTAGTTTCTCATGCTTAAGAGGACCTGGAAGGAGCGGGATGCAAGGGCAAGGATGCTTGCCCCGGTCATAACGGCAGCAGGACTGGCCAATGCGTCTGACCCTGGGGCAAATCTCTGCGTGACACTAGTCAGGACAGAAAGTTAGGGTAGGTTGTGCACATGGTCTGGTCCCAAGTTCAGGTAGGCTGTGCATGCAGCATGACCCTAGGACAGTTCGGGTGGGCTTGGTTCTGACCCTGGGAAAGCGGGGGTGGGCTACTTAAACACCTGGCCCCAGGACTGCTGGACAGCAGTGTCCACTAGAAGGAAAGCCATGTTGTCCAGGCCTGAGCAGAGGGCCTGGAGAGAATCCTGTCTTTCTTCTTTTTCTGTGTGTTTTCAAATATACACAGGGAGATCTGAAACACAGTACATTCTACTGACTTACGGTAATTCAATGACTGTCTCTCAAGTGTCACCTTAGAGTTATATTTTGTGAACTTGGGACCATTACAAAATGGAAGTTTTTTTTAAAAAGGTAGGTTTTTTCTCTAAAGGCAATGGAAGCAGTAAAAAGGTGCAGCCTCAAACTTGGTTTTATAACCGGGGGGAAATAAAGATCCCACACAGCAACCTGCAGGTCCTCTCTTGCTTTGACTCTCGGTTATAAATCTGTGATGTCAACAAGAATGAGGTACCCAGAGCAACTTGGAGCATTTGAGAAAATACTGTTGTGATTTACATAAAAAGGAAGTGCTAACTGGTATTCCTTAGAGAAAGTTCTAACCTACTCATCTATTTACAGATACAAACCTGAAAGTAAGGAAGAAAGACGATCACAATTCGGCATGGCCGGTGCATCTAGAAGGGCCCGCTGATTCAGTGACACTGTTTTAAGTAAGCTACGTGTTTACTGTCTGCACCTATTTTTAATACCTGGCTAACGGGCCTGCAACTGCTCCCTGTACCAGCAGAAATGCCAAAGAACATTCTGGATACGCTTTCTTCCGCACTCGGCCTGGATGGGGCTGGCTATGAAGCGCGTGTGCGGCAGGTGGGCAGGCGGGCAGAGGGACCGCGCGGGCTGTGGGGCAAGAGCCTGGGAGCCCTGGGTTATAAGAGCAGAGGTGTCACATCTGGATGCAGCATGCACGCGGCCTGCAGGAGCAGTGCTGCTCCAGATCACCTGAGCGAGCTTCTCGGTCCCTTGCCCACCCACGTCACCCGGCTCTGAGCCTGTGCACTGCACGCTGTGAACAGCGGCTGTGGGTGCTGCGACCATAGACAGGCTAAGGGCTCTGTGCGCAGTTGGAGCCGGAGCAGGCTGGGACCCCAGGATCCGTCCTGCAGAGTGACCTGTGAGGCCACGACACAGGGACTGCGCTGGTGATGGCTGGTGGCTGGAAAGACAGGAGACAAACATGACTGCAGAGGGGCTGCAGGATCAGTGCCTGCAAGCCAGGCCTCAGCACTGCAGAAAGAGAGAGGAGGACAGGCAGGAAGCAGGCGGAGGGAAGGCAGAGGAGAAAGAGACAGGAAGAGGGAAGATGGGGAAGATGAGAGGGGGAAGAGGAAGAGGATGTATTAGAGGAAGAGAAGGAAGGCGCAGGAGGTGGAAGGGGAGGAGGACAGGAAGAGGGAGGAGGGCAGGGAGAGGTGGGCAGCACCTGGAGGACCAGAGCACAGAGTGAAAGGGGACCTGAGAAGAGCAAATCTGAGCCTGCGCACCGGGAATGAGGACGCAGTAGCAGCTTCGAGCCGGTCCCCGGCAGGGCCCTCCTCGTCTGCACCCCAGGGCCCGGACTCCTCCGTGCCAGCTCTGGCTCTGCGTGGGAGGAAACGCAGGCCGGAGGGCAGGGCCTTTGCTGCCACAGGATTTCCACAGCAGCCGCTCCTGGTTTCTGGGGCTTCCCGACAGGAAGGACTGATGACATGAGCAGTGCTGGGTGCAGAGGAACCCTTTTCCTGCAAACCCCTTGCTTAGAATTCTGCTTTAATGGTTCAAAAACTGC
The DNA here is from genome assembly GCA_004027295.1 of Dolichotis patagonum. Lineage (NCBI taxonomy): Eukaryota > Metazoa > Chordata > Mammalia > Rodentia > Caviidae > Dolichotis > Dolichotis patagonum. The sequence continues at coordinate 143,820 of PVJX010001317.1, forward strand.
TACAAAACCACTGATTTGGGATGATGGCTGGGTTCCTGACAGACTTTCTACTAAGCAGAGATTTGTTATTTTCATAAATGAATAAAAGACGCATGCTGCGGTCCGGGGCTCCGGAGGGCTCCAGGCTCCAGCAGCCCGTGCTTCTGTCTCCTCACCGTCCTCTGCTTGTTTCTCATCTTCTTCTTGTCAGTGCCACTGGTTTATGCAGATGAGCAGGCTTCATCTCAATAGATCCGTGCACTTGCAGGACATACTCTGATCTAGTTTACCCCAGCACCCAGCCACCCCCAGTCTCACTGTTTTGGGGAGCAGCTCAACATATATATCATATTTTGATCATATCACCCCCTCCAGCCATCACCAGCGCAGTGATCATATCACCCCCTCCCCTTCTTCCCTTTTGGGGCCTTCCCTCCTGGGTGGCCCCTGACTCCTTCCTAATGAGAGCCCCTCTCTTTTCCAGCCAGTTTTTCTGGGTCCTACATATTAGTGAGAAAGTGTGACATGTCTTTCTGAGCCTGGCCATTTCCACTCTGCAGTGTCCAGCACTAAGCTCCCGCAGGCCCGTCAGGTCACCCTGTCCCTCTGGCTGTCACAGCTGCCACAGTGACCCTTCCCTGAGTGGTCCCTCCCAACTGGAGACGGCACCCAGCTTCCGGTCAGTCTAGGAGCTGCTTGGTGTTGGCCCCTGGAGGATCCACACAGGTGCTGTCCGCACCGAGGCTGCATGGCCTCAGGTCCTTGGTGGATGAGCGAGACACAGGTCGGAATGCAAGGTCCTTATGGAACAGATCCCTGGATCGAACTGCACAAGAAACCGCGCTGTCGAAGGCGAGGTGCCCACTGGGCTCAGACTCGGCAATGGCCTTCATGCTGTCATGAGTTTTCCCACGCTGAGCAGCGACAGATGACACTGGCTTTGTTGCCACTGTTCTTGTCTTTCTCTCTTTCCTAGCAGTTAAGATGGGTCAGTGTGGAGGCCAGGGACAAACCGCACCACTCAGACCACAGGTCCCAGGGACCAGTGACCTCGACGGGGCTACACTGAGCAGCCTTCACGAGACCCAGCACCACTCTTCCTGGGGAAGGTCACACTGCCCCCGGAAACACTCCCAACCATGAAAGCACAGGGGCAAAGCCGAGCCTTGGTTTCAGATGCCGGAGAGCAGGGGTCACCCCTCCTCCTGCTGCTCCCCTTCCCCCTCTCCTTCTCCCTCCCTGTCATTCTCTTCCCCTCCCCCTCCCCGTCACCCTCCCTGTCCTCCTCCTCCACGGTTTTCATCCATTATGGCCCTGCTGCAAGCCGCCAGCAAACCCTCCGAACCTGCACTCAGGGCAAGGCAGAATTCAATTATCGGAGTGGATCTCTAGGCAGATACATTTAACCGGTCAGAGCAGAGTGCAGAGAAGTTTTCAAACCCACACATTTGTCATGATGCCCCAGCAAACAATCTCCTCTCTGTTTATGGCAAGCAGGTCAATAAGCAACCTCTGGCTCAGCCCTCGGAGCCTCCTGGGAGGCCCCTGACTCCTCCAATTTCACGTTTCTACCTGCCACGCGATCAGCTGTCCAGAGATCGGGTATGTCCACCTACACCCTGAACTACATCCTCTCTGCCACTCACGGCTCACACGTTCCAGGATGAGACGGCCACACCTGAGTCGGGTCACCTGCATCCTCTGCCCCTCCCAGGGGAGCAGGTCACTGTTGGCTGCCTCTGTCCCAGACCCATGTCCAGCAGGGTGCTGGTTCCTACGCTCTGTGCTCCGCTGCCCTGGCCTCCACTGGCTGCAGGAAAACTACCTCCCAGGCTCTCAGGGAGAAGCAAGCAGCTTCCAGCCTGCTGCAGCAGCACCCCAGCACCAAGGCAAAGGGAACACATGCACAGGATGGGTGTCCTTGATCGGAAAACCCCAAGTCCAAACAGCTCCAAAATACACGGTGACACGGTGGGAAACCCCATGCCACGAAACTTTTTCTATACATGAAATTATTAAAAATACCTAGGCTGACTTCCTTCCGACACTGTGCACAGGTGAACTGCAGGTTCGCACTGGAGTCCCATCCCTGATATCTCATTATGTAGATGCAAAGACCGAGACTGAAAAATGCTCAAACCTGAAAGAGCTGGGCCACACATTTCAGAAAGGAAGTGTGTTCAACTGTATCGATCCCCAAATCCTAAGATTTCCCCAGTGAAATGTTAAACATACTAGATACATCACCGCCTCCTCCTAAAGCCAGGCTGTTGATATTTTTGCTGTTGGGACCATATTCATGGCTTTTCTGATGTTACTGACTTCAAGCACGTTTTTAAATGCATGGTGATAATGGGACATTCAGCTCAGGCTAAAAGGAAAACAATATGTGGGCATCAGCAAAGTGTAACTCTTTTATGTGATCCTTCTGAAATAATTCTTTGTGTAATAAAATAATTTAAATCTTTCCTCCTGTCTTATAGAGGACTACTCAGTCTTAATAATAACATATAAAGATTTTCTTTACTATAAATGATTGCCCAAGAGGCCGAGCCAAAGCCCACAGTCCCTTCTTGGTTATGCGGATGAAAAACCCTCCCCTGAAGCTCTGGCTTATAAACGGCTCCAGAATTCACTGCAGCACACGTTTACATTGTAACAGCTTTGCACAAACACGCTCTAACTGCTGCCTGCTAAGACAAGGTACCAGCGCGCCAGCTGTGCCTGCTTTATGAAAGGTGAGTTTTGCCCAGGGGAAAAAAATGTAGTTTTCGTGAAAATAAAGGCCATAGATGAAACTAGGACAGAAAGGTTTCAGGCGGTGCCAAGGAACCAATGAAAGAAAGCTCTCCTGACTGGAAATGCGGGCGGGAAAGCTTGTAACTAGTAGGCTGGAGGCTGAATTAATTCAGTAAGCAGGAGAAAGATCGAAGTTCAGCTGTGCCTCAGTAAACAGGGTTAGGTTTTCCTCCCTAAGAGGAAGGGCTAAGTAAGAACCCAAGTTAAGGTCAGGGAAGGCCTGTATCAGTTCCAGGGGGCGCAGGCGTGCCCAGGGTTACAGGAGGTAGATGTGCAGAGGAAAAAGGGATTCCAGAGCTTCTCCCCAGGAGGCGACGGCGTGGTCCCCAGGCAAGGGGGGCAGAGAGGATGCCTGGATGTTGTGCAGGAGTAGGTGACAGTGCAGCTGGGAGTCCTACCTGACCATGCTTTGGGACCCCTGGGCATGAAGGGGTACAACAGACAGGAGGGAAGGAGGCGACCGGGGACATGGTGTGGCACCAAGGCGCCGTAGCAAGACTGGTCCAGGGTGCTACCCCTGACCGCAAGACGGGCCTCTGGGCTGCTCGCATGCAGAGAAGTCACAGAAGCTCCTGGGATCTCCCTGTGAACACTGCCTGCTGCTCGAAAGTATGCAACTATGGGGTCCTGGGGTCCGGTACTGGCACAGCACTGTGACTGTCTGCTCCTTCAGTTTGTGACTTTAGGAAGGGTGTGTGTGTGTGTGTGTGTGTGTGTGTGTGTATAGACAGGGCAAAGGCACAGAGAGGGATCAAGTCTACCTGGTTTGTCTAAGATTATTCCTCAGGACCCCGGTGCTGAGCTCAAACAGGTGCTGCAGCGTCTGACCATGCGGCGCTGCTCCTCGCTAAGGTGTGGCCCTGGCCCAGTCAAGGCACATCACGCTAGGAGAGTGCCAGTTTCGCTCTCAGAGGCAGGAGCTAGTGAGTGTTTGTCATCAAAGCAACTTGAGGACAGGGCCCAGCTGGCAGCCCCTACGCCAGGGTGCTCTGTCCCCAAATGTCTCCTGTCCCCTGCGCAACTCACTGCCGACTCCAGGCTGTTGGCTTGTAGAGTGTCTTGCACTGTGCCCTGTGCGGGCCACTAAGGACACCGGAAACATTCCTGTGGCTTCCTCTCACTTTGTATGGAACAAAGCGCCCCCCCTCCGGGGTGGGGTGAACCCAGCCCGCCCTGCAGATTCGCGCCTCGTCCTGTGCAACCTTGGTCCTGTACGTAAGTCGCAGTGACCTGCTTTAACAGAGACGCAGACGACAGATTGGAAGATGTTTTCTTCAGCCACGTTTTGAAAGAAAGACTAGAAGCCTTAGTGAAGGATTATGTATTTTTCCTAGAAGAAAAATACATCTTTCTATCAATTGCTTACTAGATGATGCCACTGCTCGAAGGAGGAAGGCCAAGGAAATTACTTCCCCTACTGGAAGCCAGAGTCCCAGGCAAAACTGCCCACAGTCTTCGCCTTCGCCTGTGATCCTTGCCCTCGAATTCTCCAGTCAGACACCAGCAGTGGATCCACAGCGCTGGGCTCATGTGTGTGGAAACACACACGTGTGTGTGGAAGCAGTGCTGGCCCTCAGGCAGCGCTACACCGTCTAGTTAACAATACGCTTTGAAAGGAAGTGGAAAATAACTCAAAAATAAACACGCTACGTGGGAGCGGGTGAGTATTTCTGCGTACAAGCTTCCACGGCACAAACTGGATCTGTGTGACTTGCGTGAATGTCAGCAAGTGCCAGAGACGCCGTGACAAAGAAGAGCCCATCTCATCCGATTCTTGGGCTGCTCCAAACCGGCCTCTGGGCATCAGGGTCATGGGCTGTCTGGGCTGGATTGACTTTGCAAGACGAGTACAGCTGTGGTCACCTCCATCACTGCCACTGGGGACCCCGTTTACGTGTCAGGCTCCATTCAGTTCCCCAAGATGTTAGGAGCAGGATTTTGTCCCAAGTCCGTGCTGCAGGGCATGGAGATCACACACACACACACACACACACACGACTGGCCTCAAGCAGAAAGGGCATCTACTTATATCCCGTTAGTTACATCTCTTTCAGAGTTGAGATCCGAGTTACTTCTGCCCATTGCTGCCCCTGCTGACCCAGAGCCAGGGAACAGGTGGATGAGGCGTTCAGAGCTCCAGGCTCCTGCCCACGCCTTCTGAGCATGGGGCCACTGGGCAGGGGCTGCTGTGCCTCGGTTTCCCGTCCGTGAAGCCTCGTGTAGAAGATGAACACTCAACACCAGCACCATGTCCAGTGCTGGCTGAGCAGTGTTACTGGTGTTTTTGACATACGCTGTGTTAGATGGTGGCAAAACAAATTCAGTGCATTAAATGTGAGGTCACGTCTGGATTTGACCATATCCTAAATTTTAAAAAACACATTTCCGGCTCTTCTGCTTCAATTCTCCATGCCTCAATGGGCCCCAGGCAAGCGTGGGGTGGGGGCACTGCAGGGCCTCTGGGCCTCCAACTGCGGGACGCCACCTCCCAAGTTGAGCTCAGGTCTCCTCTGTGTCCAGGTGAGTGAGGGTGGGATGGACATTGGCAAGGGACTCATGGTGCCTTCACTGAAACAGGAGGTCCACACTGAGACCGTGGGGAGCGCCACACTCCGGAGGCCCCCTGTGCCCGTGCTGTGATGTGCCAGCCGCTGTGCATGAGCCCTCGAGTTTCTCTGGAAAGCAAGCCCCACTCTTCTTGTCAGGCACCCTTATGACTGGTGACAAAGCATCTTCCTGTTATCTGAAAGCTACAAACCAGAGTTTCTGTGGCTTCCGAGCAGTAAGGAAAATGATACTGTAAGGAAGAGTGCTCTTATATACCTTTGCAGCATAAATCCACGCCCAAGATAAAACGGGCTCCCAGCTTTTTAGCTGCTATCAGTGACAATGTTTACCGGTGCGCCACGGCAGCTCTAGGCCGCCAAGCACATGCAGTCGTTTCCTGGACAGTGCAGCAGGGAGAAGGGACAGGAAACGCGTGTGGCCAAGGGGCCCTGCTGCACGGACTCTGGAAAGCTCAGGCAAAGGGTCGTCCCGAGGGCTGTGGGGGCAGCTGCGTTTGCCCATCTACCTCTGAGGCTCCCCAGGGCAGCGCCCCACTACCTGCTCCCTTCCAGAGTGCCTGTGTGTGCAGGCGTAAGCCCCCTGAAGGTGGGGAATCCCACACTGAGAACTGCCCATCACTGAAAAGTGGGCACCTTCCCGAGGGGCATGGAGGGCTGGCAGGGCAGAGCGGCTGGGCCTCCCGGAGCTGAGCTTCCTGCAGAGTGGTTCTTAGGAAACAGCTGACTTCTTCCCCACCATGTGAGACCCCCTCCTTCTCCCTCCCTGTGTGTGTGTCTGTGTACATGCTCCTGCTGCGGGGTACCCTCTGCCACCCGTAACTCAGCCAGGAGGCCACCCCAGATGTGGGCACCATGCCATGTGGACAGTGCATCTACCAGTCATGAACCAATTAATCCTCTTTTCTTTACCCATGACTCTGCATCAGCTATTTTGCTACAGCAACAGAAAGCTGATTAAGACACCTACACTCAAGGACCTTCTCCATCGCACGGTGTGGTCACACTCCGCTCAGGCCCACCAAGGCAAGAGCCCAAGCGCCCACCGGGCCTGTGGGCTGCTCCCCGGTGTCCCCCTAACCACCCTTCACTGCTGCACTCTCCTTCAGGGCCTAGCAGGTCTGAGAGCAGCTGCAGTGTGGTCTGACACCCAAGGTCTGGTTGCACAATCACCTTCCTCTCCGTCCCTCAGCCCTGCAGCCAGGGCCCCCTCAGCCCCCTCCCTCCACTCCGGGGTGCACACCTCTATAACGCTGCCCTGCACTGTGCATGAGCTGCTTCACGAATGCTGCCAAGAGCTGAGCTATGCACACCAGGCCTCGCTGCATGACATTCTGTGTTTGCGCCCTGCCATCATCTAACCACCGTGCCCACCTCTTCCCCACACAGCATCCAGCACACCACGCATGAAGGGCGGGACAGTCCCACAAACTGAGCTCCTGCCTGGCCTGTGACCTCACCAGCTCAGTGACCTGGAGGACAGTCCTCGCCTTCTGTGACTCAATGCTGCTCATCTGTGAGCTGAGGAAGGTCCACAGGCAGATGACGCCACTGCCTGCTCCTCTCCCATGTGACACCGCACATTCTGCCCATTCCTGTGAGGTCTGCAGTGGCCCCGTGGGTGTCACATGCCTGCTCACCCAGGCCCATCCCAGAACCTGGGACACAGCCGCTGCTCAACAATTATGTCCACGCGGCCGAGCTGAAGAGCAGCCTGAACTTACTATATTGCAAGGTCCTGGTTGGCGGGCACTGCCTGGGCCATCGAGAGCAAGCACAAGTGGTCGGGTGGACATCACATCGATGGTCTCTCCGGGCCCTGGCGTGGCATGGTCGTGGTGATTTTCCCAAGCTACGTGAAGCTCAGTGTCAGCCCTGACACCATCCTGAGGACGGCCCAGAGCAAGCTCAGCCAGTCCATGGCTTCTGCAGTCCACACTGAACTGAGCACAAGCCACGCCCTGGTCCTGAGGCGACCAAGGTCTGGGTACCGCATGAAGCAGGTGGCCCAATGTGACCTACAGAACTGGACTGCAGCATGCTGGGAGCATTCAGTAAATCCTACAAGCGAACCACTTAGCAGGCACGGCAGCACAGGCGTTTAATAAATCTCAACCCGCTCCCTGTGCACTGGAAAACCCCAAGTCTAGCCCAGGCGGGCAGGAAGTGGTGGTTTAAAAAATCTTCAAATAGATGAATACTTTGATATGTTGGGCCTAATTTTAAACACTAAGCTGCGGAAACATCCTTTTCTTCCAGTCATTTCCTGAACGTAAACTACTCTGACAAATTTATATCGTAATTTCAAAGTAGGTTGCTAAACTTCCCAGGAATATTTATGTCCCTATTGTTTGAAGGAATTTACAAGTCTGTCTTCGGGCCAGTGAAGGACGGGGGCATCACTGAGCAGAGAGGGCTGCACTGCACAGGGGGCTACTGTTCGAGGAGGGGGCTACTGGTTTCCAGCTCAGCCAGGCGACCAAGCTGCCAAACCCCAGCTAAGGTGACCTTTTGTCACCCCACATGTGACAACAATGCAGCAGTGTGGCTCGAGTGTAACGGTTTATTTTTTTCTATATGCTTCTCAGAGAGAAATGCCAGTCTTCCTACAGGCGAACAGGCCCTCACACTGCCCCAGCCCGCAGACTCACATCTACTCCTTAAAGCTCCAGCAAGGCCCACAGAAGCACAAAGTCTGATCATTCTCACAGCCAGTTTTACTTCTATCTCATTTCTTGGGTGTATAAAAAAGCCCAGGGTAAAACCATCCACTGGACCTACTGTTTCACTATTTCTCAATATTTTACATAACATATCGAAAGGAGTAACTTTCGTTCCTACAAACCAGCTCGTGAATTATACAACTGGAGGGTAAAAACTGAAATTTAGCCTTAAACCTCCTCCCTGGCAAACTACTCATTCTTCAGAATAACAGACACAGTAACTCAAATGTCCTGAGAAAAGCAAATTCCGTGAGAGTGGAGAGAGGACAACGGAGCAAGGACACACTAGTAATTTCTCTGAAAGCAATTTGTTTTCAGGGAGAGGAGGTTTCCCAGGGAGCAGACAGGGCAGACCTGGAGACAGGCAGAAGGGGAGAGCACAGCCATGAGGGTGAAGTCTGCCCTGCAGGGACCTCCGGGAAGACCTTGCATCACGGTGGCAGTGGCTGTTCGCAGGAGTCTCTGTATCTGAAAGTTCTTCCTGCGGCCTTGGTAGTGCATCACAGACTCACACACAATCACGAACCTCGGCAGAAGCTGAAGAGCTGTGCTGACCACACAGACTTCCTGAGAATCACTTCTTTGCTTGTTAAGTAAAAATGGGCAAGAGCTCAGAAGCCAGCTGTTATTTTTAAATAGGCAGCGATGCAATTTCCCAGAAAGCAGGGACTTTTCTGCTGGCAGGTTATGCACTCAAGCCTAATTACTTGTTGAAGGAGTCCTTTCTTAAGGGAAAGCACAGCTTTAAAAGGAGAGTTTTGGGGGTTGGGAATCGTACTCAGGACCTTGCGCTTGGGAGGCGGGCGGGTGCCTAAGCACGCAGAAGCATCACCCAGAGACACCAAAGGGGTGACTCGACTGAACCGAGCCACAGCCTCCTGGAACAGGAAACCAGCGCCTGCTGTATGAAGGCACTGGCCACCCTGGATGCAAAGCCCCCTTCGCTGATAACTCTTATTCAGGAGATCGGCATGTCATAATCGTACAAAGATATACCAGCTTGGCACAGCCATAACACAGACTAATAAATGATTGCAATCTGGAAATATTTACGATCACAGACTTAGGGAATCTCCCATGAAAGGTGAGATTTCTAGCTAAAACCCAAACACAGAAACAACAATAACAAAACCACGAGTGCACCTTTGCTATGTGAAGGTCAGTGGTGATTTTCCAGCATGCACCTATCTCACAGCTCTTCTCAGGAAACCCTAAAAACTCCTGTCACCCCTAGAGGGGAGACACAATTGTGTGCAAGGGGACCTTGACTTCCTGTGGTGGGTTTAGCCAATAAGCTGTGCTGACATGTGTTTGTTCTGAGACAATGAACACAGTCACAGGGCTTCCAGAGGGGAAGTGGCCATGTGTGTCTCACAGGAGGGAAGGTCCTCCACTGTCCTGTCAGGCACCCGCAAGGAGGGTGGGCAGCCAGATCCCCGAGTCCTCCTTCCTGTGACAAAACAAGGCAAGATGCCTTTGCTGTCCAGCTCCTGGAGAAAGCTTTGCAGCTTCATCTGACTGGGTTGATTCTTCTTTCCACGTAGTGTGACCACTTTAAAGTCGCCTCTCAGCAGGCAGATTGAGAGACATAGCAAGGAAGAGATCAGTATCGCTTAGGGATGCTCAAAAGAACCAGATGGCTTCCTGTGAGATATCCTTGGAATTCCTTTAAGGCAAAGATTGGGTTAAACCCCAAGAGAGCAAAAGCAGAGCCCTGTCCAGCGTCCCTGCCACCCCAGGCCTTGCAGCATAAATGTGCAGTACCCGCATCAGTAACTGCTCTGACGCAGTGCACAGGATGCTGCCTGCCCTTAAGTGAGAAAACCCGACAGCATTTTGCAACGACATCTAAGAACACAGAGATTGCCAAGTGCTCCGAGCAAGCCTGCAGTGTGAGCCCCAGACGGAGCCAGGCTAGGGTGCAGTGAGCAGACAGACTCCTGCTCTGTGCCCCGAGGACACCCTGCGGGGCACCTTTTCTGTTTTGCTGCATCGATTAAGACTTCAGGGAAGCAGGGTAATGTGGGTATTATACTGTCTGGCTTTATTCAAAATAGTCAGAAAACAAGAATAGTCAATAAGACTTGAAACTTGAGGCTAAGTCCCTGTGCGACACACACACAGAACAAGAGACCTGTAATTCAACACTTCTGTGCGCACAGTGCAGAGGCTCGGTCTTAGGGTGCAGGTGGACGCGAGGGGCGCTGAGCCTGAGCACAGCCAGCTTGGCCTCCCCCTGTCTTTCTGCCCAGCAGACACTGTCTGCAGTGGGGGTCACTGGAAGCCTCCAAATCCTGAACTTCCTGTTTTCATAAATAAAGTTTTCTTGGAACACAGCCACATCTGCTATCTCTGGCTGCCTGCTGCTCCAACAGCAAAACTGAAAAGTCCCAATGAAGACTGAGTGGCCTGCAAAGCCCTACAGGTTTACCAGCCATCTCTTTACAGCTCTGCCAGCTCCTCGCCTGGGGGTGTGGTGTGCACCAGCGCTGCCCTCACACGGTGTGAGCACACGGTAGCTGTGCTCATGAAACCATCATTAAGGGAAATTAGCGCTGCAGCTGGGAGTCAGCTGTCAATTCTGTGGCCACATTCACAGTCCTTGGGCCATCACAGGAGCAGCTTGTGCCCAAAGTGCTTCACTCCGAGGGCAGCGAAGACTCTCCATCTGTCCGTGATGGAGAAACGATTCCAGGCACATGCAAAAATTAAAAGGGCATCGGGACGCTATTTCTTATCTTTCAGGCTGGCAGAAACTCAAAAGCTGCGGGTTTGATGGCTTACTCTGAAGCACTGAAAGTTGCTGAAACTCTACAGAAGGAAATTTGGCAACACTTAGCAAAATCCCACACACATTTATCGCTTTGTACTCAGGAAAACATGCCTAAGATACCTGGCAGAAATGCAACTGTCATTCGTTTTGATGCATGTTTCCCTCCAAGATGATGCAGTCAAAATGTCCAGCTCCATGGTCCCAGCTGAGCAGGCTGTGTGGCACCAACAGGAGAAAGGGTGAAGCCAGTGGCCTGGGGTGTTTCTCCCCCGATGAGCATGGGGTTGGGGAAGGAGGCCGGGACCTATGTGCTCAATCTGGTTCCATCCTTTGCACACATGTTAACCGGAGAGCTGCTTGAATAGATCAGCAATTTCTGTTGGGCAGGAAACCCTCATCAGTGGGGCAGTTCAAGTGCACAGCCATGGCGTGGGGTGGCGTGGGAGGCATGGCTCCCTGGAGAACCTCATGTGGGCCACTGGCACATCTTAGTTATAAAACGGGGATATCACAAAGTTAAGGCTGCCTGTGATGTGAAGAACAGATCCTCACCTCTTGCCTTGGGTCAGAGCCACGGTCTGGTGAGAAGAGAAGGGGGTCACTATCGAGCCCTGGCAGCTCCCACCCGCCCCGAAGCTCTGTGGGTTCCATGCTGAGCGGGGTCCTCTGTATGTGCACATGCCTGAAGGCACACAGGGAGACGCTCCACCCCAATGTGCACACAGAGGAGCAGGAGCCTCAGCCCGGAGCCCAGCCACGGGGCACCCAGTGCCAGCTTCCGCTTCCAGAAACAAACATCAGAGATGGAGCCCAAAGCCAGTCCTCGGTTACTGCAGAGGAAGGGGGCACAGAGCACAGGGAAGACAGAGGAACCCATGTTCCTCCAAAAACACCTCATCGCAGGATGCGGATGGAGATGCGGACAAATGTGATGTCTTCAAAGACAAATCAAAAGGAAACCATGTCAAAATTCAATCAAATTATATGTAAAATATGAGATACAAATCACTATACTTTTTGGTCTCTGGATTATACATCCTGGGTGGAACAGTAAATTAGACAAATGGGAAAGTTTAAAACCATATCCAGCCATCTTTTATTAGTGGTTACATTAGTGTTTTTGAGACATTATATGTACTTAAAATAAAACATAAGTTTTGTTAAGAGTTACGATTTTTGGAGAAAAAGAGATAAAAATCTCACATCAGAGAAGTTAAAAACTTTGCAAGGCTACACTGGAACTGGAAATAGTCTAGGAGTTCAGGATTTCTCATGGAAAGCACAATGTATTTCCTAGTTCCTTCTATTGATTAAGCCCAGAAGCAATGACTCCCTCAATAGATGAGCATCCCTAATATCCTTCCTCACACAGAAAGGGCCCCATGGCTGACCCCCTGACTCCAGGCTGGGGTGTCAGGTGAGCCCTGTCAGCTCACTGGGCCTGAAACTCAGAAACTATGAGCTCCAGGGGGTTGGTGTCAAACGCGCAGGAAGCAGACCGAGAGTTGTTCCCAGAAGCTCAAGGTGGAATCACTTGAATTTTGATGGCACTGGGGATTAGAGTGCTAGATTAGGTACTGTCACAAACAGACAAAGCCAGAACGGGAGACATTCCACTAGGCAGCAGACCCGGCTTCTTCCAAAAAAAATCAGACAGAGCTGGGAAAGGTGGGGTGGGCACTTCTCTAGCCAGACATAGCAATGGGGCGGGCTGTATGGATCTGAGCAGCACATCGATTCGGACCAAGGAAAATAACATCTTTGAGATGATTGGGAAATGTAAATGCTGGGTGGGTATTAAGGGATCCTAAGGACTTCCTGTGAGTTGTAGGGGCCCCGAGGACCTTCTGTGAGTCATATTATTAGGAAAGGAAAAGGCACTATGGGTGTGGTAGAAAATGCCCTATTTTTGCCAAGATGTGCACAAGTAGGAGGAGGTAAGAGGACATTCAAGTCTTGCCAGGGTATGGAGTGGATGTATGGCATTCACCTGGTTATTCTCAGTGCTTTTGTGTATGTTCTTCATGTTTCATAATACAAAAGAAGCACCAAGAGGAGGGAAACTTCCCTGCTATAGAACCTAGATGCTGTTTGAGGTGGAGAAGCTAAAAAAGCTTCAACTGTAACTACTGTAATTCTCTACTTACACGAGATTTTATACTGTTTCATAGTCCAAGCAGCATTTTCACCTAAAGTATCCCAGGTAACCTTTAAAATCCAGTGCAGGCAAAGATTTTACAATGTAAAGCTCTAACTCGGTGAGACCTTGAGACTCAGAAAACAGCACCAGACAGAGGACAGAGTGCAGGAGTAGTGGCAAGATTACTGACTTAGGACCAAACGTCACTCAAAATGAAACAGGACAAAGTAGCCAAAAGTGGAGGCACGCCAAGCCCTGCTTACCTTTCAAAGCCAATCTGCCGCAATGTCTTTTCCCAGGTGGAGCCTGTAAAGGAAGGAGACATGGAGTTAGTTCCCTGCACACATAAAGGTGGTTCTGTCTCTTATGGAGACCCTGTGTCATGATCAACTCAGGCTAATTAATATATTCATCACTGCAAACATTCATCATTTCCCTGTGGTGAAAACAAGTCCTCTCTTCTAGTTATTTTGAAGTACACAAGGAGTTACTGTTAATTGTAGCCACGCTGCCATGCAGCACATGATAAGAATCCATTTCTCCCATAAAACAGTCACCTGATGCCCAGGGATTGGCCTCCTTCCCACTGTTCCCACTCTGGCATCTACCATCCTGCTCTCTCCTTCCATGGCATAAACTTTTCTAGATTCTATGAATGGAACCCAAGAAAATGTAAGCAAATGAGGTAGGTTAGAGTGAACTAAAAGCTTGCACGCAATCATCGCCTAAATATCTAAGGGTCTAATCAGACCTAAGAAACTCTTGCATTAAAAACAATGAAATTGCATGTGATAGGTTGGGGATTTCAGAATTCAGCTTTAATTTCACACTGACATCCAGGTGACCCTCCGAAGTGGCAACTCATGAAGCATCATGCCTTCTCTTTCCAATGTTGGAGCACAGGGTTAATGTACCTTTTTATAAAAATTTAAGTTATTTTTAATCAGAAGAATACAAGAATGATTTTGCAAGTCACACAAGTAATACACCCATATCACAAGAGAATGTGATATCACAGCTGGGTATAAAAAAGATTGTCTATGTCAGTGGTGATGAACCTATGGCATGCATGTTATTATGTGTTTCTTTCAAGACTTAAAATATTGAAGTATGAGGTTTTTTTTAACTAAAACTTTTGTATTCGGGTTTAATTGCAGTGCTGGTGCTTTGTGATAAATCAGTGGGGTTTGGGTTGTAGTTTGGGTGCTTGTCTCTGAAAGGTTCTTCATCACTGGCCCTCATTTTATCTGTGTATTATTTTCTCCATGTGGAGACGAATAGATATATGACAATTTTCTCAGTACTTGACATACAGAAAAGTGCTCATTTTTATAAAAAAGCATTTTCATAAAATCTCTGCATGAGCAGGATTTCAATGTCTGTGCTAATCCACAGTTTTACACCCTCCCTGTGTAACAACAATGTTCAATTTCCCACTTGCCCTAAACTCATCAGCTGTGCTGTGCACAGGCTGCTGTCCACTGCAATCTCACAGCTCACGGCTGCCCCTCTGTAAGAGTCAGGTCTGCCAGCTGGCAGCGGCAGCACAAGTGTGCAGAGGTAGCTCTATTACTTTCCTTGGTCACAACAAACTGGATCATGCTTATGCTTTTTCTTTTGAACTCGGTGCAAGGCTTCATCTTTAAAGGCTTGCAGCCTCCCCGTCATAGCAGAGGAGGCAACCCTGGAGCCCGAGCCAGTCCTGAGAGAGCCTGAGCCAGCCCGGAGATAGACCAAAGATGGTGTTTCTCCCGGAGGTTTGAGGCTCTACTGGAAGCTCATGATGCAGTGTCTTAAATAATTTTATTATTAGGAAGAAAGAACAAAATTTCACATATGAATCATACACACAAGTTTAAAGCAGAGCCAGGTCTAGTGTTTGGCCGATGACTCTCTGACCGGCTACATTCTAGCATCTGTGCTGAGCAGGAATCAAGACAGACTGTGCCACCCGCCCAGGCACGCTGGTCCTGGCCCAGGGAAGCAGCCCTGCAGGGCAACTCCTGGCCTTGGTCTCGTGGAGACCAGGAAGAACCCCGGCTGCAGGAGTCACTGGAGACAATTATCTTGCCTCTGAAATCCCAGAAGTTAACAGTGACCAGGTGCAAACACAGAGCTTCCCAGGGCCACAGGCCACTCCCAGCCCATGCCGGAAGGGTCCCAGTCAAGGTCGGGCTCCCACCGGGGTTGGTGGCTGGAGCAGGAGGGTGCGGTGAGGCGGAGCAGCTTGCCGAGTGTCCTTTCGGATTCTGGACTCCCGGGGAAAACAGAACACCTTTCAAGGTTTTCTGTAGTTCCACTGTTTTTCCAGATCTCAGTACACTTCCCAAATTCTAAAAGACTTTAAGAAAATCCTTTTTCTTAATAGATGTGATTTGCTATCAAGGGTAAAATTTTAAAAAGAACCAATCTGGTACACTGAACTACTGGACCTGTGGCTGTGGTCACTGAGTGGAACAGGCCCATCATGCTGTTTCTGAGCAGAGGAATTTCCACATGCAGGATGGACTGGGGGTCTCCGGGGTGACCCTTCCCCCACTGCTGGCTGGTTTCCATCCACCAGAAACAGACTTCATCAGTAATTTCAGCGCCTCACGCACCACGGGCTCATCATTTCCTGCTGTTGGGGCTTTCCTAGCCGCCCTCACACACTAGCAGTGAGGCTGGATATTAAAGTGCGGTTCCTGCCCTGGACCCTCAAAGGCCCCGGAGGCTCAGATTTTCATGTCTTCTGTGAGCGCTTAGGCACGAAGAACACGAAACACACGACAAACGGAACAGACGTGTCCAAAGCCTTGGAACCCAGCGGGTTTCTGGCAGTTCATTACTTAGTTGCTGGGGAATTCTTTTAAAGCCATTAAGCACGCTCTACATGGTAAGGGGATATCATTCTCCCCTGCCAACGCGGCCAACATGGAGAAAATATTAAGAAGACAAAAGGAGCTGGCCGGCTCCCTGGACAAATGCTTTCACAGTGAGATTCACAGTGGCTTCACTGTCCGCAGCTTCAGTCACTGGCCGTCAACCACGATCTAAAAATATTAAATGGAAAATTTCAGAAATAAAGGATTCGTATGTCTTAAATCACTTGTTTTTATAATTGTTCTATTTTATCATGAGTTAATCTTACTGTGCCTAATAGACAAATTAAGCTTTGTCACAGGTTGGTCCGAGTAGGAACAAACCTAGTACACCCAAAGTGTGTGCCACGCTGAGGTGCAAGTGTCCCCCAGGGTCCTGGATGTGGCCCCCAGGCAAGGGGACAATGGTACAATACTGAGGCACCTAGAATGTGCTACATTTCTCCAGAAAAAGCGAACAACAGCAATAACCATAAAAATAAAGTGCAAGCCTAAGGAAGTCAGTACATTCAAACGATATTGTCCCTACACAATCTTAGGTGAAGTAGTTAGAAACAATGAATTACGATTCTCTACTTTTAAATCAGTCCCAATAGCTGACTGAGGGAACTGACCCCTGTAGTGTGAGATGACAGAGCTTGGGACCACAGGGGAAGGAAGGACAAGAACACAGTAACTCCCATCAGTTTTCTCCCCTGGCCTTCTTTCTAGGACCACTGGGGGCGCTGGGAGCGCCTATGACACTGGGGGCGCACAGCTGGAGCTCCGCCTGTGTCAACACGCACGGAGCAGAGGTCCGGCACGGATCTCTGGAGTGTGTGGCAGGACAGAGGTGGCTGTTTCTATTTCTGCTAATGTTTCTTAAGTAGTGGTGCTAACCCATGGGCTCTGCTTGTCTTGGGAGTTAGACATGCGAATTCCTGTAACAGCTCTGTCCCTGGTCCTCTGTGACCCCCAGGTTGCTCTCAGGTCTTTCTCTTCCCTTCGCATCACATGAAGGGGCCTCAACAGATGCTTTCCAGGTCGTGATTTTGCTTTTTCATAAATGTGATCATCAAAAACTCAAGTCTTGCCTGCCTGGCAAGCGCAAGGTCGTGAGTTCAATCCCCGGTACCAAAACAACAACAACAACAACAACAACAACAAAAACCTCAAGTCTCTGTGCTGTAGCTCATCACGCAGCATCACATTTCCTGTGGGTTAGTTTTATCTGCCATGTTCAATCCATTTAGCACACAATTCCAACTACCAAAAAAGCCACCTGACTTTCCTTCCAGGTTTCCTCATGCACTGCTGGAACTGGTGGACCCAGCAGTTATCAAATTCAGCAGCCGAGCAGCTTTCCACTGGAGACATCTTGGCCCCCGTGACAGTTGGATTGGGACCTGTGGCTCTGCTTTTTAAAAATAACCAGCAGAAAATGACTAATAATTCACAAGAGTAGTTGTTTTTTCCCCAGCATATTCCTATAAAAATAGAAGCATGAGGTGTGATAAATATGTAGCATGTGTTTAAATTTTTTAAAATTACCGTAAAAGACACATCACCACTAATTCCATTCCCAGCATTTCCCCAGCTTTGAATAAATTTATCCCATCATCTTTGCCCCTTTCTCAAGCAGCTCTGGAGTCCTCTTTCCTAAGGGTCTTTAGTTGCACTGTCCTGGGTGTCTCAATGTCCTGAATTGATTCAAAACATTTGATTTTCAGTTGCTTTGACTTTGGGGGAGAGCCAGAAGTCACAGTGCCAGATCTGGTGCATAAGGTGGATGAGGACACACACTGTGTTTTCACAAGCCCGCCTGTCCTTTGGGTGGCACTCGGCAGCAGCATTCACCAGTCTTGACCACTCCTCCAAAAGCCACTCACGAAACATGACTTCCAGACCTGCTTCAGAAAGTGGCAAGAACAGTGGGATAAATGTGTCTGAAGTGGGGGGGGGCATTGTGAGGACACGTGTGGTCATGTGTCATTTACCGTAATAAGTGTTTTTAATTTAAACATTCACTATAGTGTATTTTGCAATCAGCACTTGTATTTTAATATACCACAGGGACTGCCAGGTGATCTGAGACAGAAATGGATGTGACACACTGAGCTATCAGGAAATGTTCTGCCAGAAGCTTCACTGGCACCACACACTGCACACATGTGAATTTTTAGGACAAAATAATTAACAATTCGCTTTGCAAATATGAAGGTGATCTTGTGTTGAATTTGAGTGAAATGTACTTGGTCCCAGGAGTAGGTGATTTAAACGATGGCATTTACACAACTAGGGCAACCCTCACCCAATGAGCAATTTCAGCATTTTGGGGTAAATGGTGAGATCCACAAAATTTTCCAAGTTCTACTTCCCCGGTGAGATTTGTTATTAATGATTCAGAGTAAGAGATACAGATAGGAAAAAAATCATTATTCTTTACTATTCCTTCAGTAATAGCTCCCATAGCAAATGACATCATTTTGTGAAGCATCATTTTCCCTTTTGCTGACACTCTTATTCTGTATTGGCCACCGCACCTGGACAGGTCACCGATGTCCACATACCATCCCCACAGGTACATAATGATGGTCAGTAAGTTCATACTCTGTCAGTACTGACCGCAACATGTCTTAACTTTCACCATCCTGTCTAAGGGCGGGTGACCGCATCATAAAAGATAACGAGTCTGAATTCGGTTTTTTTCATGAACCAACATGGCAGCATAGGTGTTTAACAGTCTGCTTTCCAAAATAAGCAGTTTTGTTTTTCCTCCGTTGCAAAATAGCCTAGATCACTACAAAACATGAAAATACTAAACAATATTCCATTTTTGCACAAATGTGCACACACAAGCAAATCAAGATACCCACAACTATCCTCATACACAGAAACTGGGGCTCATTCTAGCATGAATCCTGCCCAGACCCCAGCTCAGACGCACAGGTCCACGGGGAGCAGAAGCTGGGTGAACGGTGCTTCTCCCAGAGGCGCTTCCTTCGGGGGGCAGCTTCTCACCGTCCTCACCCATCTTCCCTGACCACCTGCTATCGAGGGTCCCCCATATTCACCCCACTTTTGGGAGCAGGTGGGTGATGAGGGGAGGAGGGTGAGGGAGATTGGAGGTGGAAGGGGCTGGATGGCGGGGACTGCGTGGCCACTGCCTTCAGAGACAGCAGACTCAGTGGGAGGAAGTTAGAGGAATGACAGGCTCACACTTCCTGGCAGCTCCCAGCACGCGCTCTGGAAACAGCCCGAATGTGTGAGACTTACAGGATATTTACACACGCGTGAAACACAGTGGATTGCACGTACAGTAAAATTTGATTTGTGATAAAAAACAACAAGCAGACAGAAACCTCCAGCCTTTGTGCAATCAGCAGACTTGGCCTGAATGTGCCACTGCAGCTCAAGCCCACAGTTTCCGTGACTCCCAAGTCTTCTGTTCCTTAGGCCGCTCCTTCAGCAGGAGCATTTAGATTTTTGATCACAGAATGGTCAAGAATAGAATCTGGAGAAAAACCGCACAACATTTAAAATGCAAGTCAGGAGAGAGGAGTCGGGATTTTGTTTTGTTTTCTTAAGACGAAAGTATAAGAGGGAGGAGGGAACAGATTTAAGAGCCAGGGAGTCAGCTTCATAGCTGGGCCAGTTTGGGCTGGAGGTGACCTGTGCACCTGCCTTCTGGGAAGTGGTGACAGGGATCAGACAAGTGGCAGGGCACATGGCAGTGTGGCTCAGTGGTGAGCACTTGCCTAGTAGGCCTGAGTCCTGGGCTCCATCTTCAGCACTGCAGAGATAAATAAAATAAAGTTGCAGGAGTTATGGGAAAGGGCGTGAAAGCGCAGTGTGGGAACCAGATGGACAGGTTTTGCTCTGGAAGGCCAGGCTGCACTGAGCTCTGGGTGGGAGAGGAGGGGTAGGGGGCCAGCAGATGCGGTTCATCAGCTTGGGACCCAGGACACCCCCCCCCCAGCCAAGGGGAAGTGGGCTGAGCAGACACAGCAGTCCCGAGGGGAGATGGCCAGGGGTGGTGGAGGGCACCAGGTAGGCGGGACCCAGAAGCCACAGCACCCCCGCAGCATGCCACCCCCACCGTGGGGACAGCAGGGAGCCAGGCCGCTCCTGGGGGCCTCAGGAGCCAGGGCTGCAGAAAGCACTTCCCAGCCCACACGTATCTGGGCTGACGTGGTAGCACTGGCTCTCAGAAGAATTTGTCCTTTAGGTGACCAAGGTTAAACAAAAGAAGCCACCTTAGACAAGTCAGAAAACACGCACACAGCCCGTCCCGGGTATGAAGAATAAAGCTCTGCTGCACGAGTCTGGACAGCCGGCAGCCTCTGAACCCATCCCTGGTGCGCTCGGGCAGCTGTTATAAAAAATCAGCCTCTGATTTGAGTTCCTCAGTCTTCTGCATCTTTCTCATAAGAGCCACCCAAGGAAGGCGCTTCCGGGAACCGTCCACAGGACAGGAGTCTCCAGAAAATCCTTGCCTTGGTGCCTGCCATCTGCACCGTGGTTCTCTGAGGGGGCCGGTTCTGAGCAGTGCTGGGGTCCAGAGCGTGGCCTTGGTCCACGTGGCTGCACTGATGTGACCGGTGGGAATGACTCAATGCAAGCCCCCGGGATACAAGATCTGTGGGCAAACCACAGAGTTGGTGCAGCTCCCTAGAAGGAACGAGCGAGGACAGTCCCAGTCGTTCACCCCGATGATGTCACGGTGCTATGATGCTGCATGAACAGCCATGACCTCAGCCGTCCCCTGGTGAGCAGGACGGCCACCTGCCGGGGCCACCAGGAGCCTGGCATCTGGACTGTCCTCAGAAGTCACTTCTAACCCTCAGGAACTGTGCTCCAGGTCTCAGTGCTAAGCCTTCTGGGGTTGCCTGGTGACACGGCTCTGCTGTGGCCTGTGCGGTCCTTGACTGTGTAGGATCGGGGTCCCCAGCACCTGCTGTGCTCTTCTCCCTCCTTTGCAGGGCACCAGTCTCCTCCCAAACCACGAGGTGACCCAGGCCCTGCAGGGCAGAGGGCGAGGGCGCAGGTCCAGCAGCAAAACGAGACCGGCCGGAGCCTGGCTTGCAGGCAGCTATGGGCAGCTTCCCTGTTGGGACGCTGGCCAGTCTGGTCCTGCGGGTCCTCAGGCACCTCCAGCTCAGGGCGGAACCTGTGCACAACCACTTCGAGTGGCATGATCGGGTGGAGACGGGCAGCACCACAAGGCCCGGTTCTGAGGCGGTGTTGGCCAGCGGACTGTGTAGAAACCACAGGGGCTCGTCACACCAAGCGATTACAACCTGCGTCCCAACACACGCATGCACACACGCATGCATGCACACACGTTTACACAAAAGTGGGCACTGAAATGCACAGAAAAATATTTCTCCACGGCCTCTTTTACTCTGGCACATCACATGTCACGGTTTCGATCACCCGTGTTGTGCTCTGTGTTTTCCGAGTGTTTTCCAGAATGCTTGCTCCGAAGATCATCTTACGGGAAGCACAGAAAGCCCCATTAAGGTCACGTCCATAAAAACTGCACTTTTTTAGCCTGGCATCTTTCTGAAAGAACCCACCTCGCCCATGAAAGTGTCTGACAGGTGCCGATGAGGCTGCCCAATGAACACGCAGGACAGCAAGACCCAGGGTCCAGTCCCCTCTGTGCCAAGGATACAGCCAAGTGAGGGGTTGGGGACCAGCGAGACACCTGAGAAACAACCACACTCGCCCAGTGAAAACAGAGCAAGAGGAAGGAAGGATTTCGGTGTTCGTACTCGCTGGCAATAACAAAGCGCTGAGCAGCACTGGCACCTCAGGTCACCTGGCCAAGGTAGAACCTATGCCCTGCACCCCTGCGGCTTCCTGTGTGGCCTGACCTGGGCCTACGGGCCCACCCTGCTGGAATCGGGGCCAAATTCCAATATGCGCTAGTAGAAATTAAACAGAGAATCACAGTGGGAAATTTCAGGGCTAAGATAGACTCACAGAGCATGTTTCAGCATGCAATAGCCACTTGTTCTATTTTAGCTTAAGATAAAAAGATGAATATAACATAAAATTCAGACAAAAGGCAAGTGTTTATTTATTACACGGAGGGCCAGGTCATTTTCAATGTAACTGATAAAAATATCATGCAACAGTGAAATAGTAACCGAGTTACTAAATGTGTGTGGGAGCACTCATCTTTCCATCTGGCACACTTTAGACACCCTGGTCTCAGAAGTGCCTCACTCCTGAGAACACGGCAGACGATTCCTTAGCTGCCTTCAATCAGCTCTGCCCTTAAGAACAGGAAAACCTGGGGTCAGCCTGTGAGGGGTGCTGCATTCCCGAGTCACCGCGCTGTCCTCCCATGGATTAAGGGATGAATAAACTGCAGGGCCCGTGCACACTGCAATACTACTCAGCTCTAGGGAGGACGGAGTTCATCACCTGCGACACGGTGGAGACCAGAACGTGAAGTGCACTAAGTCATGCACAGGACAAGTACTGCGTGGGTCCAGTTATACGAGGAATCTAAAAATGCTGACCCCGTGGGTACAGAGAGCAGAAGGGGCTCCCTGAGGGTAGGGAAGGAGAGGCGGGAGGGCACGGGAGAGACCCTTAGCAGCGCAAAGTCAGGGGGACAGGGGGACAGTGGTTCTGGTATGCAGTTAACAACACTGGGCCACACACTGCGGAGCAGCTAGGGGGTTTCCGAGCGTCTCACCATGGAGGACCAACAAGCACTGGAGGTGCAGGTAACTTGTCTACAGAGGACAAATGCCCTAAAATGCCACAGATTATCCCGGAGAGACCTGTCAATAAAAGTAAATCTAAAAATTCTAGATTTCTAAAAAGGAAATCTAAAAATTACGTGTGCTAGCAATTTAACACCCCTCAGGGAACAGGAAAGGCAAGACAGTCGCTTGGTGAACTCCGTAAATACCTGCTGAGCCTGGATCCCTGTGAGAGGCGGGCTCAGGCGGGGCACAAATAAAACTCACTGCAGGGGAAAGGAGAGGGGCTTAGAAGACGAGACCAAAGCCGAGGGTTCTACAGAATGGGGCCAGGGGGCTGCGAGCAGTGTTCACCTTCTCTGTTTCCTCTTTGTGTACATGTGTATGTGTGTCACACTCAAGGCTGTGGCCCCCTGCAATCTCAAGTCTGAGTTCTAGGGTGCCCCTTGTCGCCCAAAGCCACTGCACACAGTCCAATGGCTGCCTGGGCTCCTAAAGTCTGAATCTCTTTTGCCAGGTCTTGGGTGGGTGATGCCTCCCAGCTGTCTGTCCTGCTGCAGCCACAAACCGCTGCCCACAACCCAGTCGGAAAGAGCCAGAGTGCAGGGCAGTGTCCTCTGCGGCAGATGGAGCTTGAAGGGCACACTGGGGGCTGGGGCTCAGGTCCAACAGCTCGGCTCCGAGCTCGGGGTCCATGGCCACCAGAGGCCTGGGAGACCCCAGAGGTGCATCTTTGTGCTACATGAGACTCGCAGGGCACGAACGGGGAGGTTTCTGATGGCTTAGCGGATGCAAGAGCTCTGTGCTCTGTGCTTACCTGGCTGGGCCATCGAAACCAGCCCAGACAAGGCTGACGGTCTGAGCACACAGGAAGGTCAGAGTACAGCACTGAGATGACCCACCATGGTCAGGACACAGACTTCCATCCTCTGCTAGGTTACGCATCTGTCCCTCAGTGCCCTTCTAGGCAAAGGGACAATGAAGGAGATATACTGAATGCAGACTGGAGGACCAGGGCCACATGTGCTCACCTGGCCTGCAAGCTCTGAGCAGCATCTTTCTGGGTGGA
This sequence comes from Dolichotis patagonum, assembly GCA_004027295.1. NCBI lineage: Eukaryota > Metazoa > Chordata > Mammalia > Rodentia > Caviidae > Dolichotis > Dolichotis patagonum. The sequence continues at coordinate 167,429 of PVJX010001317.1, forward strand.
CAACAGGTAGCCTTTGGACTCAATGGCCACTGCCCCTGTGGGAGAATGCAGCACATGGACGCCCTGCAGAGGAGTCCTCTCTTCTCCCAGCACCTCACTGACATGACTGGAGACAGGGCAAAGCGATGGACACACACTCTCTACTCAGCTGGGTGCCACTAGGCCCAGCTAATTGGGAGCCTGAAGCAAGAGAATCTCTGTATCCTAGGAATTTAAGGTTTGCCTGAGCAACACAGCAAGGCCTCATCTCAAAATAACATAAAAGAAAAAAAAGAACATTTAGAAAGAAAATATACCTCTTGCCATGCTCCAAGCTGCTTGTGTGAAGGCAAGAGCATACACAGGAACTGGAAGCCCTGCACCAGTCATCTGGTCACGCACAGGGGGGCTGTCAAGAAGCTGGCTGCTGGATGCCCCAGCCAGTGCCACTCCTGAGTGGGGAGGTGGCACAAGCAGTGTCTGCCTGTATCTATAGGCTGCTCCAGCCCAGGCTGCGCTGTGGGATGGCACCTGGGCTGCCACGCTGCATGGGAGAGGGGCCGACATCACTGCTGTTTGACAGCCAAGCTGCATCTTCAGAACGCTCCTACCCACAGCTGCTGGGCTGGGCACTGCAAGTAGGGATGCCTAGTGGTGGGCTCAGGCTTGGCACCAAAGCTCTGGGTTGCAGACACAAACCAATCAATAGCAATAGTACACATTTGAACCAGGGTAAGGCGCACACCTGATTTAAACACACACACACACACACACACACACACACACACACACACGATGATAGATGATAGATACATAGATAGATAATAGGTAATAGGTAGATGATAGATGATAAAGATAATAGATAGATGATAGATATTAGTAGATAAACAGGTAATAGATAATTGATAGAGATAGGTGATAGTGTTATGGTTTGTGTCTTTAGGTTCCCCCAGAGCTGCATGCAGTCATGCGAACAGGCTCCTAGAGTTTGTGATTGATTCATGGTCCAATGCTGGGATTATGGGTGAGTGGTACAACCCTAGGGCCGGTAGCATACATACAATATAAGGGAAAGAACGAGTCTTCTCTGTGCACTCCTCTCTCTTTGCTCTTGTTGCTTGTTCTGTTTACTGCTATGAATGGTTGCCCTCTGCCATGTGCCACTCTGTCTTGGAGCCAGCTGAGGCTGATTATGGATTAAAACCTCCACAAGCTGAGAGCTAAATAAACCATTCCTTCCTTCATGTTGAGTGTCAGGTATTTTGTCCCAGCAATGACAGAAAAGTAACCAAGACAGAATTTGGTACCGGAGAAATGGAGTTGGCGCTGTGTACTTGACCAAGTGGTTCAAGAGCCTTTGGGAATGGCTTTTGGGAAGAGTCTGGAGAGGTTTGGAGATGTCA
>PVJX010001318.1:0-65677 GCA_004027295.1 Dolichotis patagonum
TCTTCTTCTTCTTCTTTTGTCTTTTTGAGGCAGGGTCTTGCTATGCAGTTCAGCCTGGCTTTTAGTTCACTATGTAGCCCAGGCTGATCTCAAACTCCCAGTGATCCTCCTGCCTCAGCCTCCCAAGTGCTGGTGTCTAATTTCTTCTTTAATTTCATCTGTGATCCTTTGGTTGTTCAATAGGGTGCTATTTAATTCCTTGTGTTTATGAAGTTCTTGTTATTTCCTTTGGCATGGATTTCCAATTTCATTGCACTGTGGTCTGATAGTATGCATGGGATAATTATAGTTCCTTTACATTTACTTAAGCATGTTCTATGAGTCTGGTCTGTTTTGGAGACTGTCCCATGTGCAGCTGAGAAGAATGTGTATTCTTGTGTTGTGTATTACTTCTCTCTCAATTCTGAAAGATAATTTTGTGGGATACATCAATCTGGGATATATCAATCTGGGAACACTATATTCACCTAAATAAATCCATTTGTACAAAAGTTTGGTTTAGTGCTAATATTTTAGTATTGATTTTTCATCTAGTTGATGTCTTTTGCGAAAGTGGGAGATTGAAGCCTCCCAATACAATTGTATTAAGACTCATGTGATTTTTTCCATTAGTAATTGTTTTATATAGTTGGGCGCAGATGCATTTGTTGCATATGTATTTATGATTGTTATCTCTTCCTCTTGGATTGTTCCCTTTATGAGGGTATAGTGACCATCTTTATCTCTCTTCATCTGTCTTGGCTTCGATTTCACTTTGCAATTAGAATAGCTACCCCTGCTTTTTTCTGGATTCATGTTGCATGGAGTATTGTTTTCCATCCTTTGACTTTTGGTCTATGAATTTCTTTTTGAATTGAATGTGTTTCTTTTCTTTCCCTCTTTTCTTTCTTTTTCTTTTGGTACCAGAGATAGAACTGATGACCTTGTGCTTGCCAGGCAGGCACTTATGCTGCTGAGCTAAATCCCCAGCCCTTAAATGTGTTTCTTGTATGCAGCCTATTGTTGGATCTTGCGTCTTGATCATTCTGCCAGTCTGTGTCTTTTGATTGGTGAATTGAGACCATTGATGGTTGTGGTATCCCAAAAAACTAGACGACATCTAAAAAGGGGGGTTGAAAACAGCGCTTTTTATTTTAGCTGGCACCAGCGACACAGACGTGATGGAGTTTGCAGTCTGTGCACTTAGGTTACATTGGTAAGGGGTTTATAAAGGAAAAAACTGCAAAGTATGAGTGGAGAGGGGTAAGGGTGTAGGGGCTCTGTTTGTTCTCTTATTAGGTTTTTAGGACAAACCTTAACAGAGGCAGCTGGATTTACAGGAAATTATAATTGGTGATGAGCCAATAACAGGAAACTTTACAACTCGTGATTAATTTACAGGTATCTTATAGAGTACAAAGGCTACAACTTTAAAGCCTGGCGGTGGGCCAATTCCTGGAAATTTATAGAGTACAGAGGTCATAGCTGCACAGGATAGGGAGTCTGACCAGGCATCTGGAATTTTAGGAGGAACAAAGATTGGAATCTAGTGCCTGCCTGGATAATAGCAACGGCGCATACAGAACAGAATGACTATGAGGCGCAGGTTAGAGTACAACAATGGTTAAAACTGATATGTATTGATTTATCCTTGTCATGTTTATTTTTTGTTGTTGGCTCCCCCTCCCCCCTTTTTTTCCTTCGCAGTAATTGTTTGCCTTTCCTGGTGGTTTCCTTCTGTTGGGGTTCATGGAGCCATAATCCTTACTATCTCTTTTTAGAATGTCCTTCAGAACATTTTGGAGTGCTGGTTGGTGGTCATAAGTTTTCTCAGATGTTCTTTGTCATGGAAGTATCTTATTTCTCTCGCAATTCTGAAAGATAATTTTGTGGAATACATCAATCTGGGTTGAACATTGTTTTCCTTGAGAACTTGGAGTACTTCTCTTCAAGCTCTCCTTGACTTGAGAGTTTGTGCTGAGACGTCAGCTGTGATTCTGATGGAATTTCCTTTATAGGTGATTTGTTTCATTTCCCTAACAGCTTTTGAGATTCTATTCCTGTGTTGAATTTTGGAATCTTGACTATGATATGCCTGGAGGTAGATTTTTTTTTTTTAAGTCATTGCTAATCGGAGTTCTATAACCCTCACTTATTTGTATGTTAAATTGTTTTTCTCTACCAGGAAAGTTTTCTGTCACGTTGTCTGTGAACATGTTTTTAATGTCATTTGTGGTATCTCTTGCTTGTTCATTAACTCCAGTTAATCTTAAATTATTCTTCTTTGTTTCATCTAGCAGCAGCTGCTGGATTGATTTCTTATGGTGCTAGTTTTGAGAAATCTTTCTTTTCCTAGTCACTAACTGCAAGGCTGTCTTCAGTATCTGAGATCCTGTCCCCACATTGGCCTAATCTTCTTTGAATGCTTTCAGTGGAGTTTTTTTTTTTTTTAAAGAGGGTAAAATTTAACACAACAAAACAGAACAAAATGGGACATAAGAAAGCATAAGTCTCAAAGCTAGACAACCAGAGATCTTCACTATCTATTGTATTGTCTCTTGTTTTCTTCCAAATGGTCCATATCTTTGTATATGGAGAGTTCATACAAAACAACATAGCCAATCTTTCACAAGATGCCCAGTTCACTGGCTCCCACTTGCTAAGTGGGGGAGGGGGCAGGATGGAGGATGGGGCGACATGAGATGTTTGTTTGATTCTCAGCCCTTGCGCCCCCGGCAGGCTCACAGTCGCTCACCAGAGAGGGGAGGAGCTCCTTGTTCTCCAGGTGCCCAGCTTGCCGCATGGTGCAGGTCCCGAGATGCCAGGATCTCTTACAGGCGGCTGAAGCCTTCAATGGAGTTTTTATTCTCCAGGATATCTGCTTGAATGTGGTTTATGGTTTCCATTTGTTTCCTATGCTGTACTTCCATAATTTGCTTAAGCTACATGTTTTTTGTCTGTGTCTGCTGTAACATCACTAAGCATGGTGTGTATTTTGGTAATCTCTGTAGTTGAGAGATTGTTTCTGATTTCATTTTTTCCAGAGCCTTGTTCAATTGCTTTGTTGTTACCATTTTGGAAAGACCTGTTGGGGGGGCTTTCAGATTTTCCAGCCTCATTGCCCCCTGGGTTTGCCTTTGGTGAACTGGATGTCTGGGGTTGCATCTTGCTTAAGTGTCTTCTGATTTCTTTTCTTTCTTAGTTTAATTCCTGGGGTGATTCTTGTAAGTTGCCTATGGTGGGTTGCTTTATTGGTGGTATTTAGGATACTTAGGTGATGAATACTTCACTGAGATATCTTCCAGGTGTAGCTGGTTTTTGGGCTTTGAGTCTGTTGGAAGTTCTTACCTGTTCAGTTTGCTGGAGATGAGAAGTTGTTTTGCCTAGTCTCTGGTTCTTTGGCACTGTGACACAGTATTTTCTGTGACGCTTAGTTAATCTCTGTTATGGATTATCAGGGCCAACAGCTGTTTAGAAGAATTATGTCAGTTTTGGCTGCAGTGGTACCAATAGCATCAAACACAGCCTATAAAACAACAAGCCGAGCTAACCCTTAATTTGAAACTTTTAACCATGTGTACTAGATTCGTGATTATATAACAAAATACGAAACAGACCAGATAATTATGTGTCAGTTTTGCCCTTAGGGTTAAAATTTAAAATGGAGCGAGGAGAAAACAGAGAAATGGAAAAAGAAAAAGAGATTTCAAGTAAGGTTGCAAGATAAAGATGGGTCCCACCAACTTGGGGAAACTGGTGCAAAAGATTGAAAGAAAAGAGAAGAAAAACAGAACCACCCACAAAGAGGATAGGAACCACTCTCGTGCTCAAAGGGAGAAAAAAAGAGAAAGATAAAAAACAAACTGAATAAAATACAACAAACAAAAAAGAAAAAAACAAAACAAAGAGTCCATTTCCAGGATTCTCTCTAGATTCACTAGTAGACAGCCTATGGAGATAGAATCCCAAATTGTGCCACTGTATTCCAGCAAGCCAGCTGTTGCTTTATGGCAGAGCAGTAGATAACCTTAGCAGGCCTGCCCTGAGACCAGACTCATTGGACTCACCACGGTCCAGGCAGTTTCTACAGGTCTGCGCCCAGCTAGGAGCTGCTGGAAGATGCCAGCAGCAGTTCTGTTTCTGGGCCTGACTTAAAAATGGCTTCCACCCGATTACTGTCCTGTGGGAGAACTGAGTCCTCTGCACTTACCACCAGCCAGTATAGTCTTCTATGTCTGCTGCTCCGCTCCACTGATGTGTCTCTCTGCAGAGGCCTCTGGGGTTACCAGCCACCACTGTCATCGTGACCATGTGTCCCCAGGTTCCAACAGCTCCTCTTATGTAATTAGTCTGGCTCCAGGCAAAGATGCCACCAGCTACTGCCTTCTTCTTTTTTGAAGTTTTTCTTTTTACTCTCCCTGTGGGCTTTAGTTCACACTGCAGATTCTTCCTGGGTCCAGGGGACCCACTTCCTTCCTTCCTTGTCTTCCTTACCATGCTATATTCCAGTGTCTGGACAGTGATTCTCAGAGAGGCTGTTTTCTCTGTTGCTTCCACCATCTTCCCAGAAGTCCAAAAGCCTTTAATTTTTGAAGATCACCTTTTGTCCTTCTACCCTACCTCTAAGATTTGGATTGTCCCTGAGGAAAATGGCTTTATCCTTAGGGATGATGGAATAGAAAGAAAGTAAGTAAATGCCAATACTCTTCCTGTCACTCTCTTTCTTCTCCCTGCTCCCGTAAGTAGTCACCTTTCTGTAGCCTTAGAATAAAAAAAATGACTGTTACACTCAAGGGGCATGACTAGGAAAACACAGGGTTGGGTTTAGAGTAAGAAGGCTAAAATAATCTCATGGATATCTGAAGTGAATTAGATACTTCTCAGATGAAGAAGTACAAATAGCAAATAGATAAATGAAAAAGTGTTCATTCGAGAAATACAAATTAAAACAACTCCGAGATTCCATCTCACTCCAGAAGGAATGGCTACCATGAAGAAGTCAACCAATAACATGCTGGTGAGGTTGTGGAGAAAACTGTTGGTGGGAGTGTAAATTAGTACAACCAATATGGAAATCAGTATGACAATTTCTCAGAAAACTAAAACTACAGGTTCCATTTAATTCAGCTGTTTCCCTTCTTGGTACCTGCCTGAAAGAGTTGAAAGCATCATACCACAGCAATACATGCGCATGCATGTTTATAGCAGCATAACTTGTGATAGCCAAATCTTGGAAACAGCCCAGATGCCCATTGGCTGATAAATGGATAAAGGAAGTGGTTTTTTATATACAGTGGAGTACTACATTGCCATAGAGAAGAATAAATTTGAGATAGTTTTAGATACATGCATACACCTTGAGACAGATAAATTGGACATATTTAAATAGTTTACTGTTGCTCTTGTGTGAGAAACTGAAAAGGCAAGTAAGGATCAGAAAGAATAATAGATATTGGGGAGCAGGAAGAAAATGTTTAAATGGGAAGGAACAAGGGGATGGGAGAAGTGAAGGAAGGAAAAGGAAATAAAAAAGAAAATCGAAGAAAATGGAAACAAAGGTTTTTGTAAATAAGGAGAGGAAGAAATGTTGAAGGGAGGGGAGAGGAATGGGGAAAAAGAATTATGATATATTATGTGCAGATACAAATTCCCTATGGTGAATGTGATTGTTATGTGTATTAAAAGATTACCAGTAAAATTAACTTTACAAAAGAATAATCTCCTGGGTTGAGGTACTTGGGGAATAGCATGTTACTGTTAGAGCTCTGTGGCTGTGGAGTCAAATTGGACCTCAGAGGGGAGGGAAAAGAAAGTGCTGTTATCACCTATCTTAGTTACTTTTCTCCTTGCTGAGACAAAATACCTGATACCCAAAGTTAAAGGGGAAAGATTTACTTGGCTCACATTTTGTAGTTTCAGTCTATAGTCTGCTGGTTTCAAGGCAGGGTGACATGGCAGAGGGACTTCACAGAGGAGAAACAGTCTGTGACAAAGCAGGTTAGGCAGAAGGCAGCAAGTGACAAGCAACAACCACAGCAACCTACTTTCTGTCTCATGTTTTACCAAGGCTACCTTTAGGGCTGATAGCATTCGCACCCTTAATCCTAGCATCGCACCATGAACCAATCCAGCATCACATCTGTGATTCCTGTACCTGTAGACCCAGCCAACTCTGAAAAGCCACAGCTATGCCCACATGAGACTTTGGGAGGACATCTAGATATAAGTGGTAACAAGTTTCTAGCCTCCTACCCTCACCTATCATCACTAGCTACCTGTGCCCACTGGACTCTTGCTTCTCTTGTGGTAAGATGCTCTTTCATCTTTCTGTAATGTTTTTTCCTCTACCCTTCCTTAAGGGACATGAATTCTGAGCGTCTGTATCATTTTTCTTTGGTTAGAATTTCATCCTTTGTCTGTCTAGCTTGAGCTGACCAGAAAATACACTAACAAAACCAGGATGGTTTACTTAATAGTTCTTTGAGTGCCTATTGATTATGAGACACCATAGGCTGTGCATAGACTGTGGTAGAGAATTCAGCTGTTTTACCTATTCTGTATACTTTAGGTCAAGAATTATTGGACTAGGTAACTTTAAGGTTCATTACAATTTTTTAAACTGCTTTTTTGAGATAATTTTCCACTTAAAATATGCAATGTGACCATCACCACAATGTAGTTTAAAATGTTTTTGTGTCCCTGAAAGATACCATACATTATTAAGAAATCCCATTTCTTTGCTGTCCCCTTACCTCAGCTCTATGTAATCTGCTTTATAGCTATATGAATTTGTCTATTCTAGTATTTCATGGGAATGAGATTCATATAATATGTGGCCTTTTATGTCCCAACTTCTTTCTCTTAGCATAGTATTTTCAAGATTTATCCATTTCATATCAGGAATCAGTACTTACTCATTCCCTCTTGTGGCCATACTATATTGTAAGGATGCACATTTGTTTATCTCTCATTTGGTAAGTGTTTGGTTGTTTCTATTTTTTGACTACTAAGAATATTGTTTCTATGATTGTTCATGTATAAAGTCTTTGGGTAGATAAGTGTTCTTGTTTCTCTCAAATACATACCTAGGAGTGGAATTACTGAGTCATGGTAACAATGTGTAACATTTTGAGTAACTACCAGAATATTTTTCATGCTGCTGATACTGTATTACATACAAAGCAAAACAACAGTGCAGGAGCGCCTAGTTTTATCCACACTCTTGTCCACACTTGTTTTTGTCTAGTTTTTGTCTACTTTTAGATTATAACTATCCTAGTGTCTGAAGTAAAACCTCTGTAACTGATGTTATATTTCCCTAATGGCTAGTGATGTGCATTTTTTCATATATTGTTGACCATGTGTATATCTGGAAAATACAAATTCTAATTTTATCCCTCCCCCTTTTAATTATATACTTCTTTTTATTAAGGAGCTTTAATTGTTTATATATTTGGGGTACATCTCTTTTATCAGATGTGCAATTTGCAAGTATCATCTTTCATTCATCTTTTACTTTCTTGATAGTATAATTTGTGGCCCCAAAACTTAAAATTTAATGTAGTCAGTCCATCTTTACAATGCTCAAAGGTGTAATCTGAAGCAGTGTTTAACTGCCAGACATGTTCTTCCTTCATTAAGTAGCGGTAAAAAAAAATACGAAAAGACTGTTATTATATCCCTTAACCTATTAATTTGAAACATCCCACAGAAATGAAATTTAGAAATCTCCTTAGATATTTGCATACCACTTTATAGGTAGTATATAACAGGTATATGCATGTACATAGAACTGAAATTTCACATAAAGTGGTTTACAACTCAATACTCATGTGTGTCCGTAATCTAGATCAAGTTATATTCCCAGCACACATAAAAAGATCCTACCTAAGCCAGATTTTTAAAGTCAGTCAGAACTGGGGAATGTACTATAAAATCTCTCTCTTTTTTTGCTTGTTTATTTGTTTGTATTTTTGAGACAGGATCTTGCCATGTGATTCAGGTGAACTCATGGTGACCCTCCTGCCTCCATCTCCCAAGTGCTGGGAGTATAAGGGTGTGCCACAGTGACTGGCTGGTTTTTTCCTTCCCTATTTTAACTAGAGATGCACCACATATTGTTGTTAGTTACTTGGAAGCCATATGGATTTAATCGGGTGTTGGCGATAGTATTTGTATGTGTCTAGAATTGCCTTAGATTAATATAAGCAAATGCCCTTCAGATGTAAAGTACTATACGTGATTCTTGAGCAGCTTTTCCTGATCAGGCTTTGCAGAATATTAGCTGGCTTTTTTGTGATTTTTTTTTAAGAGAATAAAACGAAACAACAGAACAAAGCAAATCAGAACAGAATAATGCAAGCAACACAGGACTTCAAAACAAGACAACAGAAAATCAGCAGTGGCTACTGTAATGTCTCTTGTTTTCTTCGAAATAGTTGTCAGTACCTTCACACACAATAAATTCAAACAAAACAAAATAGTATAAAACCAATCAAAAGAATGAAAGCATTATGGGACTGCAAAACAATACAATAGGAAATCAGCACTGGCTACCTTAATGTCTCCTGTTTTCTTCAAAATAGCTGCCTCTACCTTCACACATACTGAAATCAAATAATAGAAAACGGCCTAAAACCAATCAAAACAAAAGAATAAAAGCATTATGGGACTTCAAAACCAGTTAACAGCAAATAAACAATTGTTACTGTAATGGTCATTTTCTTGAAAACAGTCATCCATATTGTTACACATATTAAAATCAAATAAAACACAACAAAATAAAACAAATTGTTATAGGACTTCAAAACAAGATGATAAGAAATCAACGATGGCTACCATAACATCTCGTTTTCTTCAGAATAGCTGTTCAGACCCTCATATGTAATAAAATCAAACAAAACAATAAAACCAGTTAAAAGAATGAAAGCATCACAGTACTTCAAAACAAGATACTAGGAAACCAACAATGTTTACTATAATACATCCCTCAAAATAGCTGCATCAGATGCAGTATAATGTAACAAAACAAGACAGAACAAAACCAAAGCTCACAAAATTACGAAAATGATACGAGAGTTCAAGGCAAGACAGTAAGAAATTAACAGTGGTTAACACTCTCCCTTCCTAGGTGTTTCTTCCCCTATCACTTTCATAGTATCTGTTGTGTTTTGGGATCCCACTAACTCCTGTTTTTTATGCTAGTGTTCACCTGTATGAGTTCAAACTGTTTTACCCATGAACATGACCTCCAGTTGCATCCATTTCCCTACAAGAGCCTCGAGATTATCCTACTTTATAGCTGGGTAGCTTTCCATTGTATGAAAATACCTTATCTTTCTTTTCCATCCTGTGGTTGATGGGCAAGTTACCCTTGCTTTTTTCTGGTCTCCTATTGCATGGAACAATTGTTTTCTCCTCTTTGATTTTCAGTGTATGAGTTCAAGTTAAATGTGTTTCTTGTGTACACTATATTGATGGATCTTGTTTCTTGATCCATTTTCCCTGTTTCTTTTTATTGCTAAATTGAGGCCACCTACCTTAGTGGTTACAACCACCATGTCTGCCATGCTATTTTCCTGCTGTTGGCCCTCCACTTATCTCCTTCATTCAGTTATCTGTCCTATAAGACAGTCCCCCTCTGCTGCTGTTGCTGGAACTGTGGTCATCTTTATCTCTAGAATATCCTTTAGCGCACTCTGTGGCATTGGTTTGGTGATAATAAATTCCTTCAGTTGTTCATGGAAGTGTCTTATTTTTCCATCTTGATTTTGAAAGAGAGTTTTGCAGTCTGGGTTGGAAGTTGTTTTCTTTCAGGATTTGAAACGCTTCACTCCAAATTCTTCTTGACTGGACAGTTTGTGTTGACAAGTCTGATTGGTGTTTTCCTTTATAGGTGATCTGTTTCTTTTCTCTAACAGCTTTTAATATGCTGTTCTTGGGCTGAATTTCTAGGATCTTGATTATTATGTGTCTAGGTATAGATTTACTTTGGTTATGGCTAGTTGGAGTCCCGTATGCCTCACTTTGCTGTATCCAGATCTTTTCCCCATGTTTGGGAAGTTTTCTGGTATTACTTCTGTAAGTAGCCTTTTTATTTCATTTGTGTTGATCCCTGCTTCTTCATGGATATCAATCACTCTTAAGTGTTTTTCTTTGCATCAGCCTGCAGCTGTCAAATTTTTATTTCCTGATTCCTTATTTTTTGTTTTTTTGTTTTTGGTACCGGGGATTGAACTCACAACCTCGTGCTTGCCAGGCAGGCACTTACGCTGCAGAGCTATACCCCTAGCCCTTCCTTGTTATTTTTAAGAGATCTTTCCCTTCATGATTGCTAACTGCAATCCTGTCTTTAAGATCTGAAAGTGCATCTTCAGTCTCTTTTGAATGGTTTTGCCAGCTTTTGATCAGCTTTTTAATTTCCTGGATATCTCTTTGAATTTGTTTTATGCATTGTAATTCCTTTCTATATTGTTTATTTCAGGTTTCCATCATTTATCTTATGCTCCTCTTTTTTGTCTGTGTCTTCATTAGATATGCTCAGCAATTCTTTCATTATGTTTGTGATTTCTTCTTTTACCTAAGACATCATTTCTCACCTGATTATTTTTATAGTCTCATGAAGTTGTTTCTTTACTTCAATTGCTATCCTCTCAGAGATTTCAGGTGTGACTTCCACTCTCTTCCATGACTGTATCTCCCAGACTTGCTCTGTGTGGGCTGATCTGAGAGTACCTTTTACTCCTTTGTCTTGACATTCTCTTGGGTTCCTCACAACAAGCTGGTTGTGGGGCCTCAGGCACTTTCCACGTTGGCTGTCCCTATGCAATGTAGGGGGTGGAACAGGCATCTGGGTTCCTCTAACTTGAGGTTTAAAGGGAGGTAGCATAGTATGGGGCAGGCTTCTCTTAGATCTGTGCAGCTACACGGGGGCTTCCCCAATGGCCAGGGGTATGTGCTGGGGGGCTGCTTTTTCTCTCAGCCTGTGTGTCTACACTAGGACTCCTGCAATGGTGGCAGGCATACAGGGGTATGTTTGTTTGATTCTCCTGATGGCAGCCCAAAGGAAGGAAGGACCTCCAATGGTGTCCTGTGGGTACACAGGGCATGTCCCTGTTCCCACTGGCTGCCCATGGGCAGCAAGCCTTCCAGGGGCGACAGCCAGCAAACAGAGGCAAATCTGGCTAGGTCCTCTTGCCCACGCTGGCACCCCGTGGAAAGGAAGCCTTCCAGTGGTGGTGTCTGGCAGGCAGAATCAGATCTGGCTATGTGTCCCTGCTCACACTGGCTGTCCATAGGAAGCCTTTCATTGGATCTCTTCAACCAGTAAATTTGAAAGTCTTGAGTGTGTTTTTGTTTTTAATATGTGTTAGTATGCTTTACCACTTGATGGCACTACTGCATTGGGAACAGAACTGGAAAAAAAAAAAAAAGCCAGCATGGCATTTTGTTGCGGATTTCAGTCAGTTACTCCAGTCTTTTATTATAGTTCGTCTTGTGAAATCATCTGCTTTAGTGTTTTCTATAAAGAAAATCCTTTATATGAATTGTAGCAGTGTTCTTGCATATTTTCTTCAGACTTTTTTTTGTTTTGTTTTGTTTTGTTTTGTTTTGTTTTGTTTTGTTTTGTTTTGTTTTGTTTGATACTGGGAAATTAAATCCAGGGAGTACCAAACTACATTCTCAACTTTATTTTGTTTTCAGATGGGCTCTCACTTTGTTTAGGCTGGTCTCAAACTTGACATCCTTCTGCTTTAGCTTTAAGAGTAGCTGGGATTGCCATCAGGTTGGCTTTTTTTTTTTTCTTTTTGAGACAGGTGCTTGCTATGCAGTTTAGGCTGGCCTTGACCTCACTTTGTAGCCCAGGCTGGCCTTGAACTTGCAGTGATCCTTCTGTCTGAAATCACTGTTTAAACCATTTTTAATTGCCTGTTACAGCTGAAAGCACTTACCTGTGAAGTTAGTTTGACAGTCTATACCTGAATAGATGGTGCAAACTATTTTGCTTTAAAATAGGTAACTATGGCTGCTGCTGTTTTGGGGTAGGAGAAAGACTCAAAGTAAATTCAGATAATTGGAAGATGAAGAAAATGAAGCAGAGTATAAGTGATGGATCAAGGAATAGAAAGGAAATGATACAGTTTAAGAATTTCTGATGCCAATCATTTTTATCAAACAACACTGGATGGAAAAAGATACCTAAGATGTACCTTAGTTTTAGAAATTCTTCGACTGATTCTTATAAAAATCCAAATACAGAAGCATCTAGAAGATTTATTATGAAGAAAAAAAATTTAAAAATTTAAGAGATGATATGCCAAAAGTTTAAAATTTTCTAGGTGATGTGCTGGAACTATTTTTAAAATCTCAGTGAAACATACTTTAAAAAACTTGAATTTTCAGAATTCATTCAAGACAAAATGTCCCTATAGACCAATGATCATGGACGAGAAATGTAAAGTTACCAGTTAAATTTATTTTATATGAACTGACTCCTTACATTTTGGACTTCTGTTTTGGGATCAACAACAACAAAAAAAAATGATCAAAGAAGGATACCTTAACATAGGAAATATGAAATCTATTAATATATGTAATGTCAGTTGGAAAAAAAGAAACAATGACAATCCTGTTAATTGCTTAATATATTTAATAAGTAGCTTTTGTTTGATAAAATAGAAAATTTGATAACATTTAATATTAAAAATGATATGATACTTCCTTACCATAGGGCAGAATATCTTAGACTAAATTTTTTTTTTTTTGTACCAGGGATCAAACTTACGACCATGTGCTTGCAAGGCAGACGCTTATACCCGCTGAGCTAAATCCCTTAACTTTGTAGTTAAATGTGAGATTCCAGTGGTTGTCATGCAATCTCAACTGTGCAGGCACAATAATGTGGCCTCTGTGCAAGGATGAAACACAAATTCCCAAAGTGTTCCATATTTTTGAAGGTATATAACAGAATTGGAAGGGCTCTTCTTCCCAAATCCACAAATACTTTGTACTCTTAACATTTTTCACTATTATACTAGTTGTTTATTTATTATCTTTAATCTGTGAGCAGTTCTAATAATAATGCTTGGCTGTGTTCTAGTATGATTTACACGACACCAGACATGTAGTAAATTTCATTAAATATTTGTTAAATGGAAAAAAAGAGTAGTGTACAGAGGCATTCAGTAGTTTTATGATAGTGTGTGTGTGATACATCTACTTTTTTACAAGTACTATTTTGAATACTAGTAAACTGTTCCCATGAAACTTACACTCAAGTGGGGAGGGAAGGTGTACAATATAAACATAGCAAATGTTAGGAGGTAATAAAGTTTGTTTTAAAAAGTAGTACAGGATAAAATCATTGGGATAGGATGGAGTAGATTTGTAGATGCAATGGAATATTCCAAATAGGACTCATCAAATTGTCTTTTGCTTAGTGAAAGAGTAAGCAGTATAGATTTTGGGGGAAAGCTTATTCCAGCCTAAAGGAAGGACCATGCAGGGATTCTGAGTGAGGTTGTTAAGGGGCAGTATGTGTAAGAAAGGAAGAGAATAGTAAAAGAGACATTGGATCAGTCCATGAGGTCACAGCAGAACTGTTTGTAATGAAATTGGAACCTGGCCTGGCCCTTCTACCTCCTAGTGCATTGCTCTTTGTTATCCTATGAACTCAGCTTTTGTGTCACTAACCAGTGTTGTGGCAATAGAATACTTTCTTTGTTGTTAAAATTGGTGTGGAAAACAAATGAGCCTAATACTTTAACAAAAATTTATAAATTTGATATTAGTATAAATTATGTACAAGAAAATAAAATGTTTATTTGCCTCAGCCTTTAACACTAGCAACATCAAAAAATTATTACATATTTGTAAGAGTACATTATAAAAATCTCATTTTTGTAATATTGGAAAGTAAAGTGACCCACATTGTGTGCAGTTTCCATGTGACAAAAGTTTAATATTTTATTATAATATTTTAAATAAACATTTAAAGCTTACCAGTAAATGTTTCGATTCAAAACATTTGTGAGTCTCTAGATAATGGATGATAGTTTTTACTTTGTTTAATGTGGGATATATTTAAAATTTATTAAGGTACTGCTACGCAGTTACCATATTCTTTGGCTCCTGTTGCCTTACTTTTGAAATGGTGATTATAATATCTACCTCATATATGGTAGGAATGATATATATAAGATGCTTGGAATAGCGTAGCACATTAGTAAGGCATAAATCTAATCAGTTTTCTTTCCTTCAGCCAGCCAGCCAGCCAGCCGCCTGCCTGCTTGCCTGCTTGCCTGCCTGCCTGCTTTCCTTCCTTCCTTCCTTCCTTCCTTCCTTCCTTCCTTCCTTCCTCCCTCCCTCCCTCCCTCCCTCCCTCCCTTCCTTCCTTCCTTCCTTCCTCTCTCCCCTGCCCTCCCCTGCCTGCCAGGCAGGCACAGTTTCACTGACTTATATCCCTTGTCTGTTAAACCTGCCTTTCACTTGTATCTGTCTTCTTCCTTAACCATGCCCCATCTATCTCAGGATCAATTTGTTCATGCTGGAAGCTTCCAGGCTGTAATTCTAAGCCTTTCATGATATATAGTCTTTTGCTTTTTGTGATGATAAACAATTTTCATTTACATATAGGGATTATTTGTTTCTGTTGTAAATGGCCTCAGGCTATTAGAGTTTCACCTCTTAAGTCTAGTTTATGATTTTTTAACTTCCTTTTTTTCTGTCAGCTGCCCTTTGTGTTGCTGCTTTGTTTATGTTTCAACTGCTTCTCATCTTCAGCCTCTGATCTGCTAAGTGTTGAACGTCGACTAATCAAGTTTTATAAAATAATGTCTGGCAGGAGTAAAAAAATGAATTTTGCTTGTGTATTGATTGAGATTACTAGTGGCTGCCTGGAATGTTGTGTTAAATGTTAAAGCAAAACTTGGTAGCTGCATCCAGTTTGATGGGAAAGCTGTGAACAGTGGAAGGGGTAGCAGTATGTATGCCATATGTTACCTTCAACTATCTTAAAACAAGATCTGAGTGGTTCTGTGATGAGTAAAATACATGTTCGTGTGTGGGTCTTGTGGTAGTGTTTTAACTTCTCAAATACATTTTATTTATTGGTTCCTCTCTTTCTTTAGGCATTGAAATTTCTAAATAACTTACCTTGGGTAATTGAAGGAAATGATTTCAAAGGACTGTTTTTGCTCTAGTTAACTTTTAGGTTTATATATACTGAGCACTTACGTGATTAAAAATTTAAGCCAGATAAAAACTTACCTTTTGTGTTTCATATTTTATCAAAATTGCATAGTCAAATTAGACATTTGTGATAAATGTACTGAATGGAAATTGTCAGATTATTAATAAATTTTTTAGTTTAATGTCCAGACATTTCATGATGGTAGTAAATAGGCATGTCTGAGAGATTATTAGCTTATATAGTTACTTAATGTGTCACTCTATCTGATAAAGTTTAAATTTTAAAGTTATTTCTGATGTCTTTCCTTTTACACATATCACATATAACTTTTGCAGGTTGGATTTGCTACCGTTTTATGCAAGATTGGTTGCTACGTTGCATCCCTGCATGTCTGATGTAGCAGAGGATCTTTGTTCTATGCTTAGAGGGGATTTCAGATTTCATGTATGTATGCAAATTTTTGTTTCTATAATATGTATATTCTTACAAGTTGAGTGGGGATTCTTTAAGAATATAATTATTTTGTTGATAAGCTTATTTTTTAATTTACTAGGGGTATAATAAAGAATTTACAGAATTTTAAATTTTTTTTAATGTAAATTTATTCAACAGAGCTTGAAATTGATAATGACATTCCAACTCTCCAGCATTGTCCTAATTGACTCTTAGTTGAGGAGAGTGAGTGCTTCTATCCTGTTCCCCTACTATAGGTACTGTGCTTTTTGCTTTTGTAAATTAAAAACCATTCTTCAAAGTCCAGACAAAGGCCTTATTGGATGTCCCATAAGAAACAGCATTGGCCATGGAGAGTCGGGGAGTGGTATTCTGTTGTATGCTTCTGTAGGTTTTGAGGGTCCAAATATGTAGAGGCTAAAAGATTTCATAAATTCTGCAATCTTAGTGGATGCTGCTGCGGCCTATGTTTTGTTGATTCTTGTCTTAGAAATTTCTACTTTGGATAGAGGTGAATTTTTTAAAGAACACCAGCAAATACCAAGAGACCATTACCAGACAGCAAATCACTTCCTTTCTGTTCTAGTACTAGGAGTCAAGAAAGACTTACATGTTAGTAGATTAAGCTCTCAATACCCAGTCATCTTGTGGAAGTGACAGAGCTTCAAATATAGGCTTAATGGGGTTAAAAATTAAAAAAAAAAAAAGAGCTGCTGCTAGAAGTTACTGTACATGAGCATGAGTAGACTTTGAAAAGACTTGAACTTTAAATGTTTATGTTAGCCAATAGAAACATTATGTTTCCAAAATTTAGCATCACAGTCAGTTGCTTCAGTACACATGAGATTAGGAAATGTTTGCCATACTGAATACAGGCTTTATTGCACTCATTGTGCACAAATCAGTAGTATTGTTGAGCATTCAGAGAAGAGCAGACAGTTCCCTCCTGATATAGTTGGGAAAAGAAGACATAAATACAAAAGCAAAAGGGTAATAATTTTAACCCTTAAGAAATTGCTTGCTTAACTGGCAAATGAATTATTAGAGACTGAGTATTTTAATTCAGAGGAAGTGAGGAAGTCTCATGAAGGGCAAAAGAAGCAATGGTCTATAATTGAGTCTTGCAGTATCTGTTAATTTTTTATGAACATGTGGTTAAGAATTTTTTTCTCGGTCAGCTTTTACTAAAGCGTATTTCAGATTTTCATAAGTAGTATTAAGCAAGATAAAGTCTGTGTTTAGAGAAAACCTCAACGTTTTTGTTGTTCGTTCTTTCTTTCTTTCTTTCTTTCTTTCTTTCTTTCTTTCTTTCTTTCGTTCGTTCGTTCAAGGCAAGTTCTTACTATATAGTTCAGGTTAGCCCTGAACTTTTCACGTGGCCCAGGTTGGCCTCAAAGTGCTGGGATTACAAGCATGTGCCACCACCGCTGGCCTAAACCTCAGCTTTTTGCTCAAGACTTTTTCTTGGTTAAAATATTAGGGAACATATCCCCCTATATAGGTATATTTATTTTAAAGTTATATACATTTGCACTTGTACCAAATGCTTTGTACACTGTAAAACATACAAAAGTAGATGAAAAAAAAAAAAGTAGATGAAAAGTATGGAGTAAAACAAGAAGTTTGCAATCCTCCATCTGAAGTGATAGAGCTGAATTTAAATATAGCAGATTGACACAGAATCTGCACTTAATCTGTTCTCAGAGTTCAGACTAACATAAATTAATAACAAGTTCTTCATGTTCAGTACTTAGCAGGCATTTACTGATGAAAGGATCTTTATGAAGGCTGTACTTTTCTAAATTACAAGATTGAGGCCTGGCAATGTAGCTCAGTGGCACAAGTGCCTGTTTGGCAAGTGCAAGGTCCTGAGTTCAATTCCTGTTGCCAAAAACAACAACAACAACCAAGGTTGAAAACAGTCAAGATTATTCCTTCCTATTTTTTAATATTAAAACTGAGAATCTAATTCTATTTTGATTTGTTTCCAATCTCAAAAGTATTTTGCATGTGTAAAAGATGACTAAAGTTCTGAATTTTTTTTATTTTTTAATTTTTTGTCTCTTCAAGACAGGGTCTCGATGCACAGTTCAGGCTGGCCGTAGGCTCACTTTGTAGCCCAGGCTGGTCTCTAACTTGCAAGAACAGTTCTCCTGCCTCAGCCTCCCAAGTGCTGGGATTATAGGAGTGTGTCACCATGCCTGGCTTTTTAAAGTTCTGAATTAAAGCTATATCTGTGATTTTAGTCATACCTGCTTGATTCAGTTTTGTTGATGCTTTAGAATAAATTCAGTTACAGTGAGCTTTAGTTCTGGGTTTTTAATAAGCATAGTTTTGTTTAAAAATGTAAAAAGTCTAAACACCTACCTTGGCTTGCTGTAGAAAGTAGATCCTTAAAAATTAAGATGAATTTCACTGAAGTGTTAACTTAGCATATAAAAATTTAGTTTTTGCATAAATGACTATCATTATGTGTACAACTGCTAGTGAGATTACTTTCTTTTGAATTCCAGTACATTCTTGTGGGAGTCATACAGTAGAATTTTCAATTGATAGTTGAAAGGTTTGGCTCATAGTGTATCAACCCTTGGTCAAGTTATTTGATAGCTTTTTGGCCTTTTTTGTTTTGTCTGGGGTTTGGTTGTTGTTGCTTTTAATTAATCAGAATAATAGTAGCTATTGTTTCTTTCTCAAAAAATGAGCACAGTGCCTACCTAGCAAGCATGAGATCCTGAGTTTGACTCCTGGTTCCATAAAAAAAAGAGATGATAGTATTTTGGAAAGAGCAATAAACTAAAGACACTACCACATTATGGTCATTGTTATTGAAATAAAAGATTTGTAGCCAGTAGGTTTGTTTTTCTGATGAAAATTAACTCTGAGGTTAAATCAAACTCTTTATCTTGATGGTTCATATTGTACTGGCTTACTGGGATTTTGTTGGATTTGATATTTCTTGAAATGTGTGCCATAAGTAGAAGACCTAAATTTGCAAAAGATTTGAACTTTGACATATTATGATTAGTGATTTAAATAAACAACAGTGACTTTATTAGATGTTCCATAGTAATGAATTTATAATTTAAAATGCAGTTCATAATTATACCAGCAAACTTAAAAACTTTTTTGCTAATGTGAGCTTCTGGTATTTATATTTGAAGGCAGTATTTTCTAAAGTATGTTCCTTGTAATGTTAATTTAATGGGGCTGTTAACTAATAGGGTTACAGTTCCCAGAAAGGGGCTTGTGTTGCCAAAAAACATTTGAGAAGTATTGATTTAAGAAAGTTAAACAGATTTCCCTTAAGAGACTTTTTAAACCTGAACAAAAATGCTTTGTTTTCTCAAATTGTCTGATCATGCAGCTATTTTGCAGAATACTTCTCGGGACTGTTGTTACACAGAACAAAACAACTTACATAAAATAATTTGAGTGTACCATGAAATTATGGACATATTTGGAGTGAACTCAAACATACTAGAATAAATTCTTATCACAGAGATTAAAAATATTGATTAAGCAGTGTTTTTTTTTATTACAGGTACGAAAAAAGGACCAGATCAATATTGAAACAAAGAACAAAACTGTTCGTTTTATTGGAGAACTAACTAAGTTTAAAATGTTTACAAAAAATGATACGCTACATTGTTTGAAGGTTAGTGCTAAATGTTTTTAATAGAAATATGTAAATTAGTTATAATTAGTGGATAAAATGAAATAATTAGTTGATGAAGCCAAAAGAATACAAGAAAGGAATATTAAATAGATGATAAAAATAGAAAACAAATAGATGATAGATATAAATCTGGCAATATCAGTATTACATGAAATATAAATGACAAAATACCTTAGGAATATAAAACTTGATTCAAACAACCGTGTGCTATGTACAGCGTAAAGGCAAGAAAAATTTGAAAGATGTGGAAATATGTTGCATCAGTCCGTGTTTATTAGAGAAACAGATTTAATGTAAGTTATATAAATACAGAAAGATTTACAAGATTGGTTTACAGTGGCTGTCCAAAAAGTCAGGTGTGGAAGAGTGCAACATGTCAGTTTGCATGCTGGAGATTTGAAGGCTGTAGTCAAAGGCTTGGAACTTACTGCAGTGGAAAAGTGAGTGTCTGCAGTATCTGCGGTGGAAGGCTGTAGGGTCCAAGGGACAATGTCCAAGGTGAAGGTGTAGACTACAGCTCTTCTAAAGAAACAGAAGTGAGCTTTTCTTCTTAAACTCCCTTTTATTCCATTGAGGTGACACATTTATTGGTTGTTGTTACTCATACTCAGGGCATGTTTTCAGTTTTCAACCATACCCAAACTGCTGATCCAATTTAGTTGGGCATTTCTTATTCAAATTTGACGCAGTTAACTATCATGTATTCTACATAAATACTATTCAGAAAAAAAGCTGGTTTCACTGAAGTGTTTTCAAAGTAGACTTTAAAGCCCAAATCATTATTAAAAATAAAAGGTAGTTCACAATGATAGAGTTCTTTTTAACAGGAAAGTATTATCTTGCAGAATTACATACCCAGTAACATACCATAGCTTCAAAATGCATACAGCAAAACTAAATGAATCCACAGGATGAGAGAATTGAAAACACCTCTCAGTGGCTAAAAAACAGCAGACAAAATAAGTATAAACTGAACAGAATTTGATCAACACATTTACCAAATGTGATTTTATTTATTTATTTATTTATTTATTTATTTATTATTTTTCCCAACCTGATTTAATCAACGCTGTGAGAAATAACAGAACTTAGAGTCTCTACACTAGTTTAAAACTTGAGTGCTTTATTGGGCACTAAAACTGACTCTAGTTTCTCACTATTGTAGTAAGAATTTATTTATTTTTGTCTTTTTGAGACAAGGTCTCACTATGCAGTTCAGGCTGACTTTGAGCTCACTTTGTAGCCTAGGCTGGTCTTGAACTCTTAGTGATCCTCCTGGCGTGTGCCACCATGCTTGACTTTATAGTATTTTTTAAAGTTAATGTTATATATGTCAAAACAAAAAGCCGTTGAGACAATGTCATCTGTGTATATATTGCAGCATCTCAATAAATAAAGTACTTAGACATTAGTTACTGTATATCTTTTTGAAGTGGAAAGATGTTAAATATTGAAATTTTTAATAAAAATTTTATGTTAGTACACAAAGATGTCCAACAGTGAAACTTAGTAGATGTTTTTTTTTCCCTTTGGCACTTTATACATTGTTACATATATGAAAAGTATATACTTTTTTTTCTTTCTACTAGGATTAAAGTGTTGCCTTTGTAGCTTTTTATCATTCTTATTATTCCAGATGCTTTTATCAGACTTCTCTCATCATCATATCGAAATGGCATGTACTCTACTAGAGACATGTGGACGGTTTCTTTTTAGATCTCCAGAATCACACCTGAGGACAAGTGTACTTTTGGTAAGGGTTTGAGGATCCTGGTAAGAACTGGAGGTTCTTGACAGCATGTAATACTGGTAACAGGAAAGCTGGTTTTTATTTTGTTTTGTTTCTTTTCCTTTTACAGTACTGAGGATTGAACCTAGGATCTTTGCACTGAGTTAAATCCCCAACTCTTTGTATTTTTTGTTTTAAATCTTTCAAGTTCCCCATGCTGGACTCAAACTTACAATTTTCCTGCTTCAGCCTTGCAGAGCACCACACTCGACTAGAAAGTTTAACTCTTAATGGCTCTGTTTTATTATAATTTTAATCCTTTATCTTTCTCTAGAGAAAACATTTATGAATTGTCGTAGAGATTAACATAGTATTGTTCAAAACCAAATTCTTTCCTACCTGACTAGTTTTCTTGGCCTGGTAGATAGTTTCCACCCTTATAGCAAAAGCAACTAGCTCTTATCATTGATTCTCTTACCTTCTGAATAGGAATCATTTTCATGTATCATTTGATAGTTTGGGATTGTGCCTGTGTGTAGCACTGATTACTTCTCTAGGGATATTATAACTAGATGGTAGGGGTTGTATAATGAAATGAAATGTAATCATTATCCTCAAAGTGGTCCATAGCTGCTGAGCAAGAACTAAATGTGTAATTCCAACATGGCGCAGTAAATGCTGTCATGGAGTCTGTAATAGACATTACATATTCATGGAAGGATATTTAATCCAGACTAAATGAATTGGAAAGAGCTTCTCTATTAACATCATTTTATTGTGTACCACCTCTGTCTGACTCTTGGGTGAAAGTGATATAGTCTGTCATCATATGATTTGCGGTATAATAGGGCAGGCAGACAAGAAAAGAAACAGTTGAAATAAAGTAATATAAATGCAGCATAATAAAATGAGTAAGCATAGGTTTTTGTGGATGTAGACCTAAATCTGACCTTGGTATGTCAGGGAGGGTTTTTCTGGAAAAAGTGATATTTTATCGACACCCAAGATGAATCTTACAAGAGAAGAGAAATCACTTAAATAAAAGACCTGCAGGTAAGACTGGAGAGGCAGGCAAAATTAGATTATAGATATCCCAGTTTGTTATGCTAAGGAGCTCTAATACTTTTCTTGATGGCATTGAATAGCTGTTAAGCAGATAAGCTAGATATGATCAGACATATTTATTAGAAAGATTATTTCATTTTGACATGAAGGAGTTTGTACATCTTTGCCAGCTTAGTGGTACACACTTGCAGTCCCAGGATTTTGGGAGATTGAGACAGGAAGATTGCAAGTTCAAGCTCAGCCTGGACAATTTGATGAGACCCTGTCTCAAAATAAAAATTTTAAAGGCTGGAGCTATAGCTCTTTGTGAAGACCGTTTGTTCAATCTGCAGTACTGGGTGGGAGGATTTATTTGGAGGAGATACCTTGAGTTAGCTGAGTACTAGTGTCCATGAGGAACTGTCTAAAAGCTGCTTTAAAGGGCAAAAAAGGTGAAGAGATGGATTGGCATAGGGATGGGGGATAGAGGAAAATAATTAGCTATGTGAAAATTACTAGGAAGTAGAGCTGATAAAACTTGGTGAGATACAGGGGATGAGAAAAAAGAATAAGATACATAATTCTCAGATAGCTGGATAATGGTGCTAGTCACAACAATAAGATACTACAGAGGAGGGGACAGATGCTGAGTTTGGTTTGAAACACATTAATGCTTATGGGATAATCTAAAATACATTCATATTCATTTGAGAACACTTACATTATAAGTTTTTAACCAATTTGCATTCAGAATTATTCTTGCCCAGTGGTAAAATCAGTTTGGGGCATGTGTGTGACTGTGTATGTATTGAAGAAAATGGTTCTAAACTAGTTTAACAAGTTAAAACTAATCTACATTAAAAACTGTATTATATCTGTATGAATGATAGGTTAAATAGTATGTTTTCTCCAAAGAATTTATAGCATGTGATCATTATCTACATGCCTGTTAAATGTAGAACTGTTTTCTTGTGTGTTAGAAAGAGTCAGCATTGTCTTTGTTACTTTGCTCATCACTAGGACACTTTACCCAACTTCCATAATTCTAAGGAGGACAGGTTTATTTTGGCTCACAATTGGTGGAGGTTTCAATTGATAATGCAGTGGCTTCAAGGCAGGACAACATGGCAAATGGGGATAGCAGAGGATTAACTGTTCATGTCATAGAAAACAGATCATGGGAGGAGCCATAGATAAGTCCTTCCAAACCATGCCCCCCAATGACCTGCCCCTTCTGACCAAACTCCATCTCCTAACAGCAGTTCAGCTGTAAACTCCCACAATGCAGTCACCTTCTGAACACATGAGA
Source organism: Dolichotis patagonum (assembly GCA_004027295.1). Taxonomy (NCBI): domain Eukaryota; kingdom Metazoa; phylum Chordata; class Mammalia; order Rodentia; family Caviidae; genus Dolichotis; species Dolichotis patagonum. Next base: position 23,381 of record PVJX010001318.1, read on the forward strand.
CATAACACTTAATCCACAAGTTATGACATTAATATGAGTATCAGAGTTTAGCTACGGTTAATTCACTATGAGATAAGAGAAGCAGTTATGAAACTTAGTATACCTGCGCTCAAACTTGTAAATAGCAAAATTCTTCCCAGTATATGTTGGTTCTACATGTGTGGAAAGTAGGCCAGGAGAACGATCAAATGTTTATAAAAGTTCACTCATTCATATATTGTTAAATATTGTATGTTTATCAGACACTATTTTAGGGGCTATGTACATAATAGTAAAAAAAGAAATGGGCCCTCCCCTCCTGTGCTTATATATACAATAATCTTTTTAGAACTTGAAATCTGCAATCATACCAGTCAATGACACCTGCTTGAACTGATCAGTAGTTTCTCTCTATATGCTTTGAACCCAGAATTCTCACTGTACTGTGCAATGTCCTGCATTACCTAGACTTCTTTCCTCTCCTGTTTATGCTGCTCCGTATTGGAACCACATGGCCTCTTGTTCCTATACCATGTCTCACTCTTCTTTTTTATTGATATTCTCTCTATTGTGGATGTTCCTTCTGTGGTTCTTCAGCCTAAGTGTCACTTTTTCATAGAAGCCTTTCCTTAGCCCACTCCTAACTAAAGTAGTTTTCTCTAGGTTATTAGTTTGTTGACGTGTTTATTCTTATATCAGACCATTAAACTTTATAAAGGGAGGAATAATGTCTGTTGTGTTCATTATTGAGTTTCCAACTCCTGGCATAGTGTTTAGCACATTGTAAGTCCCAAGCAAAATGCTTTCTTGACTCAGTAAATACAGTGATCTTTTCAACCTTAGTACTGGAAATTCAACTAGGGCTTTGAACTTAGGCAAGCACTCTACCACTGAGCTTCATCCAACCCCAAATTTAGTAATTTTAATGTTTGATGTGTTAGCTGTCTCATCACTGTGACAAAATACCCGACACACAATTTAAAAGAGAAGAGGTTTATTTTGCCTCACAGTTTCAGAAGGTTTGGTGCATGGTCAGTTGCCTCCAAGGCAGAAACTAGAAACGGGATGCTAGAAGGGCCTGGCAGATGAAAGCTGCCCAATCCAGGGCAACCAGGAAGAAGAGAAACAAAGCAGGAGATACATTCTTTCAGAGCACGACCTTAGTGACCCACCTTCTCCAACAGGACCTACCTCCTAACAGCACAGTGTGCTATAAACTCATAAATGGGATTAATCCACTGATGAGTTATGTCACTTCCATTACCCATTCACCTTCCAAAGCATCAACTCTGAAGTTGATGTCCCCCAAGACTTTTGGGGGACATTTTAGATCTAAAATAAGTTGTAATAAGTCATTACACTTGATATTACACTATTTTAATAATTAGAAGTGCTGTTTGAAGAGCTTCAACTGGTCAGTGATTCTCAAATAGCATCTAATGTGTGAAGCAGCCAGAGTGGTTGCAAAACATTCCATAATATGCAAGTTAGTCCTTCACAACAGAAGATTATCTGATTTTATCATTAGTGTGGGGGTGGTAAACACAAGAGGATGATGATTGAATGTATCTGAGTTTCTCAACACCTCCTCAGAGTTGATGGCAAACAAGCTTAAACAAATTTTAAGACTGAAGGATCTTTTAATTTTAATGTCTGTAGAGACCTGTTAGATTATCTGGCACAACACTGGATGGCATAAGCTGTGAGAAAGAATGTATTCAGTTGTACATGGAACAGCCAGAGGTAGAGTTAACCTTAATTTATATTCTTAGCCCCTATTTCAGGCACTCATATGTTGGTGCCATGCTTTCCTTAGTTAGTACAGTCTGGCAGAGTTATAAATAAAGTCACACTTGTAGCATGGTTTTATGAATATTTTATTGGATAAGGCCTAAAGCTAAGCAGTCATAGACTAGTATGTTCTTAAAATGATTAGTATTTGCTCATTCAGTCTTAGAAATGTCTAGTGATTTTTGTTTGTTTGTTTTTGTTTTTTTTACTAAACTATCTGGAAGTCTTAGCAGTGACAACAGACATTAAGTTAGAAAGGAACTCTTAAAATAAGTGTTTTAATTTGAACATTTTATTTTTAGGAGCAAATGATGAGAAAGAAACAAGCAATGCATCTTGATGCAAGATATGTCACAATGGTAGAAAATGCTTATTACTACTGCAACCCACCTCCAGCTGAAAAGACAGTGAAAAAGAAACGTCCTCCCCTCCAGGAATATGTCAGGAAACTTTTATATAAGGATCTCTCTAAGGTCACTACTGAAAAGGTGAATCTTAATGAATTCATTAATAGTTTGAGATTTGTGATAGTGCTATGCTTGTATGTATCAATTGTAGGGCAGGTGGGTAGATCCCAGATGTTCCAGTATGATTGATTTTTTTTGTGTGTCTTTGAGATAGGGCCTTGCTATGAATGCAGGCTGGCCTTGGGCTCACTTTTATAGCCCAGGCTTGTCTCCAGCTTGCAGTGATCCTCCTGCCTCAGCCTCCTGAGTTTTGGGATTACAGTAGTGTAGTACCACAACTGGTTTATGATTGATTTTTGTATAGGTCATCCTAACAAGAAACAATGATATGCAGTATTTGTAACGTATATATTACGTCTGGTATTCTATAATAAATTTGCCATTATGTAATATTTTTGTATTGGTATAGAGGTTCTTATCCTTCATGGGCCCTATGAGGCCCATAAGCCCTCTGAAATTTCCTGTTTGAATGTTTAGCTCTCTTTATTTTTCTGAAGAGAGTCTCTGTAGCTTTCTGTAGGTACTTAGCAGAAATTAGTTTCCAGAAAAGTTTTAGAACCCCTGACCTGTTATCTTAATTAAGGCAGTTATCTTGTTAGAAACTTGACTTATGTAATATGAGACAGAACATTTTCTGTTTAACTGTATAAGCTGACATACAATACAATGCAAACCTTTTTCTTTTTAGGGTAAAAAGTGATAAGGAATAACAATAGTATAGGTTTGAAAATTGAAACTTTTCCAGAGAGGTAGTTACTACAGTTCTTTTAACAGTTTTCATACAGGTTTTGTGGCATACACATCATGTACTGTGTAACCCCAGCTAGTTGAGAGGCTGAGGTAGAAGAATTGCAAGTTTAAGACCAGTCAAGACTATTGTGAGACCCTGTCTCAAAATAAAATTCATAAAACACTAGTGGTGTGGCTCAGTGGTAGAGCACTTGCTGAATTCCATACCCAGTACTTCAAAGAAAGAAATGAGTAATTTTTAAATTGGTTAAATGTTTGAAAAGTATGGAATATTAATGGGGCAGTAAGGAAATTGACATTTTCTGTGAAAGGGATCTGTGAAAACACATTTACTGTTTGATATCAGAGTGTTTTTCAGTATCCATTTTCTTTCAGAATAAAAGTGGAAAGAATTTGATTATAGATAGAACTCTGCTGATTATCTTGTTACTAAAAGAAGTTTTCACATAGCGAAGCTAATATCTATGGGGCATTCATAATATACCAGACACTTCTGTGTACTTCACATTTGTTTTTTTCAGTTTACGTAATCTCTACTATAAACTATGAATTACAGTGATCCCTCAAAGGGGCTTGTTGAATAGCTCCAACCTCAAACTTTCCACAAACAGCAGGTTTGGGGGAAAAAACAAACAAACTTGGTAACTTTGCTCAATAGTTGAACCTAAAATCCTACTTAAAGACCTGTACAAGCCAAGAATGAGTCATGAGTCACATATTGGTGCAAACAGAAAGGGGTGACACTTCAGTCTAAGCAACACTCTTGTCCATACAACATACAGTGCTTATGTTACGTTAGTGCGTCAAGATTCATCACTGTGTGCTTTCTTTTGTGCTTTATTTGCGTAACATATCATAACCATGACTCCAGAGAAAGTTAGTGATACCAGCAGTAAAGCTAAGAGGAAAACTGAGAACCACAGTAGTATTAAAGGAAGAAATCGTTGTGAAATGTTAGAGTCCTGGAAAAATGAATTTATAATTTTTGGGCTTCAGAACCAATTATTTGGTTTTTCATTATTTCTTATGGGAAAATAGGTTTCTTTCTCAAACTTCTTGGTGTGTGAACACAAATTTGAGACAAATTGAGTTGGAAAACCAAGGTAGCACTGTATAAATACTTTTATTGCTTCCCATTTTACACATGAAGAAATAGGCGATTATGAAACATTGGTCTTTGCATTGTCCTCCATCTTTAATCTTTTAATTAATTGGCTTTGGGTTTATTTATTGGTTGGAAATTAGTGGGATTTTTTTTTCCTTTTCAAGATTATTTACATGGAATAATGCACAAAGGAGAACACATTATGTTTTATAAACTTTGGGTATTTCAGTAACCTGTGTATATAACTGTAAATTGTTAATGTGATTAAAGGCCTGGAAACTTGAGGAAATTTGCAGAAGTTATGAAAAGCTGTGCAAAACTAAATTTTGTCTAATTAGAGAAGCCAACTTTTCCTATCTCTTTAAAGAAGCTGATAAAGCTCTTTCTAAAGTATTTTACAATTTAAAAATTCATTATCTCTGTGCAATAATAAGAAAGTACCTATGTTATTTGTTCAGACTACTTACTGTATGTTTATTTTAATAATTTGAACAAAATTCTCTTCATTCAGGTTTTGAGACAGATGCGAAAGTTGCCTTGGCAGGACCAAGAAGTGAAAGACTATGTTATTTGTTGTATGATAAACATCTGGAATGTGAAATACAATAGTATTCACTGTGTAGCCAATCTTTTAGCAGGACTAGTGCTCTACCAAGAAGATGTTGGAATCCATGTTGTAGATGGAGTTTTAGAAGATATTCGATTGGGAATGGAGGTAAGAAGGATTTTCTTTACAGTTACCAAATTGGTCTTAATGAAGTACAATCTTTAAATCCTAGTTTGAGGGGCGGTTCCTTTCCTATACAATATTACATTCTACTACTTTGGAGTTAGTCATTTGTTAATCAGAGGTTTGCACTGAAGTATTTTTTGACTTTTTGGAATTCTGTTAATCTTATTTTTGTAGGTGATACAAAATTTCTATTTGTAGATTACTGTTGAGGTTCAAGTTATAAGAATTTATAAACTTATTAGAAACGTTGGTAAATATAGGAACTTTCTGTGCTTTTAATGTAAGACTTACGCATGTTTCTTACTTTACAGGTTGCAGAGAAACTAATTTGTGAGGGGCTGATAAGGGAAAATTACATGCTAATTGTTTTAGAAATAATTCATGTAGTCATAGCATAATACTCAATTTAATATATAACATGTTGTTTTTACTAAAGCATTTTTAAAATAGCCATTTCCTAGAGAGTAAAAAGGTACCTAGAAGTGAGCATATTAACAGAAAGGAGTAAAATCATTTCTTTGTTTTGTGTTCTTTGGGTAATTGGTATTTATAAATTAAAAAGAATTTACCCTATCAAATACATTACTGTTCTTCAGTAAAAATCTGTATTTCTTTTTTTTTTAGGTTAATCAACCTAAATTTAATCAGAGGCGTATCAGCAGTGCTAAATTCTTAGGGGAACTTTATAATTATCGAATGGTGGAATCGGCTGTTATTTTCAGAACTCTCTATTCTTTTACCTCATTCGGTGTTAACCCTGATGGCACTCCAAGTTCACTGGATCCTCCTGAGCATCTTTTCAGAATTAGACTAGTATGCACTATTTTGGATACCTGTGGCCAGTACTTTGACAGAGGTTCCAGTAAACGAAAACTTGATTGCTTCCTTGTATATTTTCAGGTATTTAAACAGAATATGCAGACTGGCATGTTTCAATGCATTGTATGTATTAGAAATGTTGCATATTAATATGTCATGTTCCTAATTACGTTCTGTTCATGAAAAGATGATTTTACGAATTTAAATTTTAATGAGGGATTCTATTGTATAAACATTGTAATTACTTGCAACTTTTATGATTGATATGATCTTTCATTTTGAGGATTGTTTGGTACAGTTTATGGATTTGGTACAGAATTATAGATTATAGTACTTGATACAATTTATTAATTGAATTATTTGTGATTTTTATATATTTAACAACATTTTTCTCTCATCTGTGTTCTGGTTGATGACCAAAATTTTTGTTTCTAAAAGGTTTAAATTTCATTTTTCCTAAAACCCTGTTACTAAAAAAAAAAACAAAAAACTAAAACTCTGTTACTTTGGGAGAAGTATTTTATTTATAACACAGAAACATTTCTTCATTTATTAGTAAAGTCCTGAATTGTGCTTCCTATATCTTAATTTTGGTTAATTATATAAACTTGTGATTTGGAAGAAATACAATACAAACTAAATCCAGCACCAATACAGGGACAGTCATACAACTTCTATAAAATTTGTACCCCATTAAGTTAACTTGTAGGTTGATTAGTTGGAGCCCAATCACTGTTTCTCATAAAATACATTTTTATAAATATTGACTAAAGTCCATAGCTCATTGTCAGTTGCTTAAGATATTACTGAATAAAATGTCAATAATATATATGATTAATATATATTATATTAATATATATAATATATATGATTCTGTGTAATCATAGATAGGAGCGATTTTCTTTACCCATTGATAAAGTAGATATAACATTACAATGCGAGGTATCAAAAATGCATATAAACAGTGACTGGTATTAAATTGTGGGTAAATACTCGTGGGGAATTAGTTGAACTTTCTTTTAGAAATATCTTTGTAATATGGGACAACTTTTACTCCCTTATTTTCTGAACTGATGAGCAAAAACTGGGGAAAGGATTTGAGGGTCAGCTTCCTTGCTACATGTAAGGACTTTAGTTCATGACTATATTTAAAACCAGAGTTCTACTTCAAAATGTCAACTATTATCAGCATCCATAGTCTTTTTGAGAAGAGAGTCCTTACTTGGGTTCTGTAGTCCCAGGCTAAGAGAAAAGACAAATTCAGAAATACCTAAAAGCAAAAGGAAACAAGAATATTTTCCAAATTTATTAACAGCAAAAAAAAAATGCATTAAAAATATTTAGGGACTGGAATCAGAAGGGAGTGCAACGTGGAATATGAAATCATTATATTGCACCCAGATCATAGAGTGTAGGGTTAAGTTTTAGACAAGTAGAAGGTATCTCCTGGAATAGTGCTTCTAATTTTAATGTGCGTGCACATCTCTTGGGAACATTGTTAAGGTGCAGATTTTGATTTGCTTTGGGTGGGGTCAGGCCTAAGAGTCTACATTTCTAATAAGGTCCCAAGTATTGGACCACACATTTGAGTATCAAGAACTAGCACAAATAGGAGTGAAAAAGTGAAGCATCAAGAGGCATACTTGTTCATATACCAGTAGATTCTTAGGTTACATTTTCAGCTCTCATAAATTCAGGAATTAGAGCAAAGAATAAAGAAACCAGGTTAGGAGGAAAGAGAAGATACGTACACAGTAGATGTTCAGTAAATGCTTGATGATGATTACTCATCTTGATATATTTCAAAAATCATGTCTTCAAATACTTTCACATTTTAAAGCAGGTAGCATAAAGAAAATAATTAAAATATATTAAAACTGTGTCTTCGAATCTGTATTAAATATATAAACCTTTTTGGAGAGTAGGAGTGGAGTTTCTGTCTTGGGTCTAAAGTATGTAAAAAGAGTTTTCAACATTTATAATTTTTACTTTTCTTCAAAACAACAGTTACAATAAAAAGATATTTAAAATAAAGTCACCAAGTGCCTCAAAAACTGTAGAAATAGAGGGAAATACTAGCTAGAACTAGGATTGCAGCTATTGACTATTAATAAATATGCCAGGTTTCCTGCATAACTTAGCTTAGTTATTATAACTGTGTAATATCACAATATAATTATTATTTTAAAATATTTTTGTTATTTCTTATAGTTAATTTATTTTTCATTTGTTGTCAGCGTTACGTTTGGTGGAAGAAAAGTTTGGAAGTTTGGACAAAAGATCATCCATTTCCTATTGATATAGATTACATGATCAGTGATACACTAGAACTGCTAAGACCAAAGATCAAACTGTGTAATTCTCTGGATGAATCCATCAGGCAGGTACACGAATTGGAACGAGAATACTTAATAAAACTAGGTAAGCAATTAGAGAAAATGAAAGTGATTTGGGTAGATGGTTTCTATTTTATTTTTAAGAGCAGAATATATTTATTTAGAGAAAGAAAGCTTCCGTCACAGAGAGAGACAAAAGGGGTCCTAAGTAGGTTAACAAAGACTGTGTTTTCTAGGAACTTTTATAAAGCAAAACCACCAAGTGAGGCAGGTCTAAGTGGAGGGAAAAGATTGGAACTTGAAAGACAGGCAGGCATAAGGTGGGACAGAACTATGGTCAACCAGTAAGATTAATTGCTCAGGTAAAAGTGATTAAATTGGGGACAAATGGGGAAGTGAGTCGTGTAGCAAGCTGTCATGCATACAGAGCAGTGACTCTTCTGGTAGGGGATTGGGGTGGTGACTCCTGGTTTCCTCAGAGTGATAAATATTTAGAATATCAATCCTAGGATGTGGGTATATTTGTTTGCTCATAAGTCTAGAGATCTGGCCCTCAGCAGAGTTGTCTGTCTCCTCCAAGTTTGCAAGGTATCTAGCCTTCTGCACTGGCTCCTTTGAGGGCCCAGCCCTGTCAGACTGCCTGTAATATTTCTATCTAACTCAGTTGCCTGTAACAATCCTCCCCTCTGAAGAAGTCACCCAAACTGCCGTGAGGAAGTAATGGGCAATGACCAGCCTGGCTTCTTCAGGCTGAAGGGAGTCGAAGTTGTTGATTGGCAGTCAGGGATACTCTGCAGAGAGATTCTGTCTAACGGCCCTCAGTTGATACCAGGTTTTTTAATCTTGAGTAGGCATAAAGCTTTAAGTCTGGAAGAGACAAAGAAAAGAAATAAGTATGTATGAACCAAATAATAGAATTAATAGGATAATTATACGTACAAGAGGAGCTAGTGATGGCTTCCCATAGGGAGGGTAGGAGGAAAAGGTTGGAACAGTCCAGAGTTCTTTTCTGTCTAATTCTGCATGCCTCTAAAAAGGAAAGTAAAAGTGAGGAAAAAGATCAGAAGTAAAGCCAAAGAAAGGAAACTGAAGTAGAACAGGCTTGACATTTTCTCTAGAGTGTAGAGGAAGATCAGCCAGTGAAATGTGTCTTCCAGGTCTTAAAGAACGGCCATCAGTCTAGTGCTGTTTAAACAGTGGAAGGAGTCCCATGTTTTATTATAGGCATGTATATTTTCTCAGTCTGAGCTAGTTTTATTTAAAACCCATTTTATAGAAGTTTATATTAAAAGTCTACCAGAGATGTTCAAACATTATTCTCTGTAGCACTGTTGTCTAAGTAAAGTCAAGCAAGGAGTACCAGTAAATTTAGTAACTAATTTAAATGCAACATGCACAAGAAATGTGCACATGTATAAATGTCCCATATTTTAACTTAGTTTTATCATTATTTTAGCAAAACTGTATAAGAGACAAAAGCAGTTACACAATGGGTGAAGACAAATCAAAAGCAGTTATAAGCAATGGGCAAAGAAAAAGCAAAATTTGAAGCATAAAACTTTGCTACCAAAATGAGTCCCAGTCCAGAGTTTATGAAACAAAAGCGAACTCTTATCTCCATCAAGTAATCTCTGTAGAAGATCACCAAATGACATAGGGGAACAAAACTCCCAACCTACTATATGTCTGGTCCAAATTCAAGTTCTTTAAAACTGAAGATTGAATTTTAGGAACAACGGAGGTTAAGAGCAAAATATATTTATTGAAAGAAAAAAGGTTCTGTCTGAGAGAGAGACAGAAGGGGTTCTGAGTGGGTTGCCCAGGTAGGTGGTTTTTAGAATTTGCTTTATAATGTTACCAAAGTTTGTATTTGTATACATTTCTATTCTGATATTGAATGTTAAAATAGTATTATTAAATAAGATCTATGTTGCATGCTTGATTCCATTGGGTAATCTCAAACTGAAATTAAAAGTCATGCAGGACATGAAGCAAGTGATAGTGGTAGAAGAACACCATCCTGTGAGCAGAGAATCTTAGGTTGTTAATACTGTAAAGACTCCTTTTGATGAAAATATCTCTCACATGTACAGACTAGATTTTCAACATGCATTATTCCCTAAGAATATGTAGGCTAGAAACTAGTGCCAGTTAGAAGTCTGGAGTTACCCTACAGAATTTCAGACCTTTCTTACTGGCAGAATTGCCATTAGAGCATCATTTGTGTACTTCAAAGTACCCTGAGATGTTTCTGGGCAAAAGCGGATCAAAAGCTCCCCCTAGAGACTTTAAGAACCTACTAGCTTTGTCAACAGGTTAACATACGAATTGTAGCAGTACCAATTGGGTTTCCTAGCTGATGGCTCTTGGCATGTTTTATTGCAGTCCTTTCAAAGTGACATATTTTCAGAATACTAAATTTTATTTTCTGATAGTATTTCATACATTAATATCTGTCATTAGGGGATCTTTACCTTTACTAGTTATACTAATCATATAAATTTATTACATTGCATGTCTAAAGAACCACTCTTCATGGTGAAGAGATTTATGATTTTTTTTTTACCTACAAACTTAAAAAAAATCACATTCATGTACTAGTCGAATTTCTTTCTCCAAAGGTAGATCTTCGTTTGTTTGTTTGTTTGTTTATTTATTTATTTTGGCTTTTTGAGTCAGAGTCTCATTCTGCAGTTCAGGTTGGCCTTGGGCTCACTTTGTAGTCCAGGCTGGTCTCGAACTTGGAACAGTCTTCCTGCCTCAGTGCCCCCCCCCCCCAGTGCTGGAATTACAGGAGTGTGTCACCATGCCAGTTTTAAATCCTCTTTTGGAGACTATAATTTTTGTGTTTTGTGCTACTGATTGTTTTTTCCTGCTATTCATCGTTTCCCAAGATAGTTATTTTTTCAGACTGCTAGTTGAGTAAGTGATCATTTCAAACTTATTACTATTCATCGACCTACTTTCACTTTGTATTCCTTGAAAATGTTGTTATAGCCTTGTTGCCCCAAAACATTCATGAATGATAGATACTGTCTCTATCAAAGCATGAGTCAAAATTGTTGTGGCATCTAGTTTGGTGTTCGTGATAAGGGAACAGTTGTGTTTTGTCCTTTGTAGGTCAAAGAATTAAAGGACACCAGGCTTCTTTTGAGAGGTCTAGAGGGAAGCATAGGTCACTATTTATAAATGAAACTCTAGAAGTTTAGTAGCAGGTATACTGCTCCCATATCATCTCCCTTTTCCTCTGGTTTTATTAGAGTCTAAATTGAAAAGGAATTGTATGTATGCAGAACTTAGATCAGTTTTCTTATTGGGCATGGTGATGCATGCCTGTGATCCCATCACTGGAGAGGCCAAGGCAAAAGGATCACTATGAGTTTGAGGCCATCCTGACCTACATAGGGAGACCTGTCTCACAAAAGAAAAATTTTCCCCCCATAATATATAAGATAGTGTATTTACCTTTGGTGATTTTTTTTTTTCAGGCAACTATAAATTTATCATATCATTTTAATTCTGTGGTGTCCAATGCTAATAATATAGTTAATGGTGAAACATTGAAAGCATTCCTCTGGTTTTAAATCATTCTTAATATTAAGTGATAAGTGTTCTTGTGATTTTTTTTAAAATATTAGAAAAATATATAGAAATATCACGTGTTAATATTTTGATGTATATTCTTTTTAAAGTTTTTCATATGTGTGTGCAGCTTTTTAACTGGATTGCTTCTGCTCATTGTATTATGTATTAAGCCTAGGGTGGTGGCACATGCCTATAATTCTAGCACTTAGAAGGCTGAGGCAGGAGGATCCTTGTGAGTTTGAGATCAGCATAGGTTACAATATGAGCTCAAGGTCAGCCTGCACTGCATAATGAGACCATGTCTCAAAAAGATCACCCCCCCCACCAAAAAAAACCACATACACACACAATGAATTTTTTCTGGATTCTTCTAAGTCAGCTTTTAATATATACTGACTTAATGTGCCATAATTCTTTAATACTTTTGTTTTATACTTAGGTCCTTTTCCAGTTTTGCATTACTATAAATAACATTCTTGTGTTATTTTTCAGCGTATCTCTGATTTCCTCAGGAAACCATTACCAAGGCTTTTTTTAAAAAAAAAAATGTTAAGAATGTAACCATAGTGATACTAGGCAGTTTTAATTTTGGTTTAGAGGATACAAATAGTATTATAATTATAAGGGGAGAAGTAAAAATGAAAAAAGCCATACCAAAAAAGTTACCTTTTAAAGCAAATGAGTATATTTTGTAATTTAGAAATAAATTTAGTACAGCAAAATTAAAAGTCCAGAAATAATTCAGGTTAAAAATAAGACAAATTCGGGCTGGGAATTTAGCTTAATGGTGTAAGTGCCTGCCTGGCAAGCACAAGATTGAATTTGATCCCTGGTAACCTCCCCCCCAAATAAGACAAATTAGTATGTAATGAATCTAGCAATCTTAAAAATAGGTAAAGACAACAGGTGAACCAGATGGATTAAGCAGTTAAGTGTTTATTTTTAAAAGGTTATTCTCTGTTTTTCTTTCTTTTCTTTTTTTTTGCTACCAGGAGCTCATGACCTCACCTCATGCTCTCCAGGCAGGTGTTTACATCGCTGAGCTAAATCCCTGGCCCTTATTTTTAAAAGGTTAAAAATAGATCCAATTATTTGTCAAGTATTTGAAGAAGTATTAATATTCCTCAATTTTTAATAATAAAAGCATACAAAAATGATAAATTTGAATTTAAAATTTTCATACAATGAAGCCAGGCATGGTGGCACACATCTGTAATATCCCAGTACTTGGGAGGCTGAGACAAGAAGATCACAATGAGTTTGAGGCCAGCTGAGGGATGGTAAGTTAGAGGGCAGTCTGAACTATGTAATAAGGCCCTGCCTTTAAAAAAAATTCATACACTGAGAAAGTGAGAAATAACTAAAATCAAAAGAAAAATAATTCCCATGCTATTATTATTTATAAAAAGAGCACATGTGTATTGCTCAGTATACTACCTATTAGGCAGATAAATGAGCTTGATATACTCAAATAAGGGGGGGCAGGGGATAGTTGGTGTTTTTATTGAATACTGCTTGTTTGCCAGAATGCCAGAAGTATTGTTCACATTTAATTAATTAATTTAATTAATGATTTAAATTAACCTACTAGTTAACTGTTTGAGATAGAATTTTAAAAACATGCTCTTACTTAAAGTATGTGAGGAAATTGTTCAGCTTAACAGCAGAGCATAAATTAAAGATATCTGTAAGGAAGTATTAAAATTACAACCATTTATGTTTTGAAGAGAAAAACTGAGGCACCAGGCTGTACAGATTCAAAGAAATGTATTTTATTTTGGTGCCCAAGTTCTACATTTCACTGTATATTTTGCATTTTATTATCTGTGTGTCCTTTAAAATGTTATCTACATTGTTTATTGTAATGGGTCAGCAATTTGATAATTAGTACACAATTTAACAAATGCAAAATACATTCATAAATGGGTTTTGACACCAACTTGCAGTAAATGAAAAATGTATTAGAAATAGTGTGGCTTTTCCTTGTTTGCCTTTGATAACTCAGTAGTCCTGTAGTTTTCTTTTAATATATAAATATATATATATACACATCTATAAAATTGTCTATGAAAACTAGTTAAATAATCAATAGAAAATGCTTAAGTTAATGAAATCTCAATCTGACAGTTTTTCTCAATATTATTTCTCTTTAAAACATAGATCTCAGGGGCTGGGGATTTAGCTCAGTGGCATAAAGTGCCTGCCTTGCAAGTGTGCGGTCGTGAGTTCGATCCCCGGTACCAATAAAAAAAAAAACATCTCAGAGAAAAATAAAAGATAGATAATGGGAAAAGAAGAGAGGGAAGGAATGGGAGGGAAGTTAGTGAAAAATGCAGCTGGCAGGGAAAGTAAAAAGCAAAAAGAATTAAGCGGAAGCAAAAATAATTAAGATATATTGTGCACATGTACCAACTCTTCATTATGTATGTAATCTATGTGTACTAATAAAAATTTTTAAAAATCTCTCATCTTCACCTATCTTCTCAATTTCTTTTTTCTTTTTCAAACTGAGTAAAAGTACTTTAATCACTCTGTATTTCCATATTTTGTTCAGTTGTTTGTATTTAAGACACTGGAGTAAGTTTCTTTTATGTTGATTAGCCTTGGTTATTCAAACTCTGGCTTTCAGTATTCATAAAATACAGGGTTAAATCTCATCATTATTAGTTTTTTCTGCTTTAATCCTGTAAGATTCTATGAATATACAAGTATTTTCTAGCCACCTACTGTGTATATCAGTATATGACCTCTGTTAAGTTTCAAATATGTAAAGTAAATTGTCTTCAAGGGTCTTGTCTGATATTTATAAAATCATTAGGAAAAAATCACATGGTATATCATCAAATGTCGTGCAATGAAAAACTTTCCAGCTGCTGTAGGAACAAGCAGGAGAAAAAATAATAAAGTGCTCAGGACTTTCCTTTAATTCAGGAAACAAAACACTGAACTTGAATGATTTGAAAGTACATATAGAAGAGTATTCTCTATTGAGAAGGGTATTTCAGTGTGCAAGATCTGAATACAGCATCCCCTGTTATAGAAGGAGTCTGAGCCAACTGTGGAAGGCTTAGAAGAGAGTAGTGAGAGATGGTCTGATCAAATGAGGCCACATCTGTGCAATTTGAAAATAGAGTGGTTGAAATTTAGACAGTAATTAACAAGAACTGAATATGCAGTGAGATGTGGGATGGACATGGAAGGTGGAAGCAACTTCACAACAGGAAGCTCCCTGAGGAAGTGAATACAGTCATTAAAAAAAAAAAAAGTTAGACCACGTGGTGATAAAACTGCTGTTTTTTGCCTTCTTCCCTATCTTAATTTGTGGACATTGAGATTGATAGCCAAATTCAGTGATAGCCACACTATTCAATTCTGATCCATCATTCTGAGGAAATAACTGTTGAATTATGTTAATACATATTTTGAAAGGAAGTGATATGTGTATAGAAAATAGACCTTTATCTTTTTTAATGTATTCTCCCCCCATTTTCTCCTCTTTTCAAGGCCTAGTAAATGACAAAGAGTCAAAAGATGCTATGACAGAAGGAGAAAATCTTGAAGAAGATGAAGAAGAAGAAGAAGGGGGAGCTGAGACAGAAGAGCAGTCTGGAAACGAAAGTGAAGTAAATGAGCCAGAGGAAGAGGTGAAGACTTGTTTGTAGCACATCGGTGCATTTCAAGTGTTTTGATGTTGTGAACCAAGACTTTTTAGAAACAAAATATGATCTTTTTCTTAGTTTTATTACAGTAAATGTAATTAGTAGTAGATTTCTGTTACAGAATGCCTTAAAGATTTTTATAGGAAATAATAAAAGACATAGCGGGGCTGGGGATTTAGCTCAGTGGCATAAACACCTGCCTTGCAAGCGTACGGTCATGAGTTCGACCCCCAGTACCAAAAATTTTTTTAAAAAGACATAGCATTTTTAATTAACAATTTAAAGAAAAAATATTGATCCCTTATGTATCGTCATCTTTTATTGAGAATGGATTTTTTCAAGGTGGGTGCGGCTTTCCGGCGAGCCTGACTCACACACATTAGACTCCTTAGTCTGTGTTTGAATATAGATTTTTTAACCTGTCAATTTTACAGTCTTAACAAAATTCCTGACTAGATATGAATAAACTTTGCTTTTATTTTTTCTCAGCTCCTGTAGTATATAAAATCTGAAATTTATGGTGTATCACTACTTTTTTGTTTTTATGATTCTGTTAAACCAAACCATGTGAAATTGCTACTCTCACCACTTTTGCCTACTAAAATGTCATTTGGATATGATCCCACATAGTAGTTTTAATACTGTCCTTTTTTTCTTCCAAACTTGCTTAAATTTAAAAGTTCCATCAAAGTATAAAGGTGTCTGGGATTTGTTTTATAGGTAGATTGGGAATGAGTTAGGCATATACTAGAAGTAAAACTGACCATTGTAGGGTTGTATAACAGGAAATTAGGAATTCATTACACTAATCTCTATACTTTTACATATGTTTAAAGTATAAAATTAAAAATAAAGTTTTTTAAAAAGTCAAAATACAGTACTAAGAAAAGTAAAATTTAAAACAGAAAATTAGTATTCATTGGGCTGTGTATATACATTTAGTATATGTGCTGCCAAAGTGAGCACTGTAAAAGATTTTTTTGTGTTCTTTGCTTAGCATTTAGGATAGTTTAATAATTTAGAAGTATGATTGAAATTAAATATCAAAAAGCATTTACAATTAATATTTCAATGTGACATTAAATAAGAATAATGTTCTTACAGATATTTCATTTGAAGATTGGTGTTTTTCCTCTAAATGCATTTCCATGTTTGCAAACTTGAACTTTACAATTTAATCATTTTTAGCTATTACTTATCTTTCTAGCTGGAGACTGACTATTGTACATGATATATATGTATTTGCTAAGTAGAAATACAAACAAGATATTCAATTGGTGGATTCATATGTATGTGTCTGGGAGGAGTAAAAAGTGTGATATACTTTGAGAGGAATGGGATTAGAATAATTTATTTCTCTTCCCACTCCAAGACTGCTGTTGCGCATGACAGCTCTCCAAACACAAGGAGGGGAATGTGTTGAAGAGAGAATGTGTGTTACGACATAATAAATTCAGTGAAGGATATTCTACAAGTACTTACTCCAACTGAGAAAGAAAAATACTAGAATTCAACTCCTTAAAAAGAGTAGGACAGAGGTTTTAGCTCAGTCTTAGAGCACATATGTAGCATGCACAAGACTTCCTTATCTTCCTTACCACCCTCCTTTCCATAAAAGCTACTGTTTTACTTTTACCTTGGTCCCAGCTTCTTAAAGCTATATGTCTTATCACCTATTGTTGTGATGTGTTTAAATGTCCCCCCAAAGCCTCATTCAGTCATGGAGGCGTCTGAATCTAGCATTTGTGATTGATTCATTGTCTAGTGCTGAGATTGGTGGTATGAGTGTTGCCCCCCACCCAGAGATGGGTAGCTGGTGTACATTATAAGGGAGGAAAGAAGGCATGCCTTCTATTTTTTACCCTTTTCACTCTTGTCGCTTGTGGCTGCCATGAACAGCTGACCCTCAGCCACACCACCCTGCCTTGGAGCCAGCTAAGTATGAACTGAAACCTCCAAAAACTGTAAGCTAAGTAAACCTTTCCTTCCCTAATGTTGGGCATCAAGTATTTTGTCTCAGCAGTGAGAGAAAAGTAACCAAGATACCTATCAACTAGAATATCTTCTCTTACATATCAGCTGTATAATCCAAAGATAACTGTTTAAAAGTTAAATAAATGTTCTGGTAATACTTGTGATTTTCTACAGCATTTATATCATTTATTATCAGAAAGTGTCAGGATTCATTATTGTAGTAACAGTGACGAATCTCTTATTCATGGTGTCTGTCCAATTCATTTTATTTGTATTACTATTTCTCATCCACCTGTGAGATAAATGAAAAATTAAGGCACAGACAGAGTAAATAATTTGCCAGAGATCTCAGAATAGTAGAAAGCAGACCTAGTATTTGAATTTGGGCAGTTTGTCATTGTTGTGCTGCCCCTACTTCTTGCCCTTGTCTGCTCAGATTTTTCAGTCTACTGACTACCTCTTCTTAATTCCACCCGTTATTAGTATACAGTGGGTTAAGGACAAATGAAATTCTTGTTCAGCTTTTTAGTTTGAAAAGTTAATGAATTTTAAATAAGTGATCTCCATAAAAGGTCTGAACTAACTGTGGGTTGAAAATATTCAGGGAAAAAACTGTGTCTATACTGAACCCTTTTGCTTATTATTAAAGAGTACAATATAACAGCTGTTTATATAGCATTTACATTGTATTAGGTATTAGAGAAATAATCCAGAGATGATTTAAAGTATGTGGAAGGATATGCACAGGTTATGTGCAAATATTTCACCATTTTAAATAAAGGATTTGAGCATCTTTTAGTTTGCAGTCCCCCTTAGATACCAAGGGACAGCTTTATTGCCCAATAAAACAAATATATTTTAAGTGTCAAAGGCAGTTCTTTTTTTCAAGGACAAGTTAATAAACATCTTTTGCAAATTTAGTTTTTAATTAAAGAATTACCTCAAAAAAGTTAGTGGATTTGGAGGAAAAAATGTACTTTTTTGAAATCTTTGTTTTAGAAACTGAAAAATCTATAAATGTCTATAGTAAATAATATACAGTAAAAATACTACAGATATAAATCATTTGTTTTGGAAATTATTTCTCAATTATCTTGACACAATGATAAACAGCTGGTTTTAGTGTAGTTTTTATTAACATTTGTACATATTTATGGGGTTGTATGATAATCTGATACCTGTATATAATGTATAGTGGTCAAGTTAAGGTAGTTAGCATTTCTAGTTCCTCAAATATTGATCATTTCTATAGTTGGAAGAAAACATGGTATGTCTATACAATGGAATATTCTGCTATAAAAAGAATGAAATCCTGCCATTTGCACTAATTTGGCTCGAACTGGAAGACATTATGTTATGTGAAGTAAAATAGACACAGAAAAACAAGTATCACATTTTCATTAATTTGTAGAGGCTAGTAATAAATGGATTTTATAGAAGAGATTACAGGGCTGGGGATTTAGCTCAGCGGCATAAGTACCTGCCTTGCAAGCACATGGTCATGAGTTTGATCTCCGGTTACTCCCCCCCCCCCAAAGTTAAAATAGTAATTGGAGACAGAAAGGAGAAATGGAGAAAAGTTAGTGTGGTTTTCTTTTTAAACTTGGAGATAAAGTATGTTGTTGGGGTGGGGAATAAACAGATGGAGCCCCACTATGTCTTTTGCACTTTTGACGGTCAGTAGGGGCTCTGTCCAGTGTTCCACTAAGTTAAGAATTTTAAGCTGATGGGAGGAAGTTGTGTTTGAAAGCTATTAGTTAAGTAAGCTCTTCTATTTAATAGCATTGCACCCTTGGGCAAGTTTCTTAACTTTTCTAAGCCTCTTTTTTAAATGTATACAGATGGAAACAGTAAGACTTACTCTTCCATTGCTTGTTCAAATTGGGTAGAATAAAGCATGCCAGAGCACCTTCCAAACTGAGGTGCTATATCATTGCTTTTAGCTGGTAACAATGTTAAATTCTAACTTTGCAGAGTTAAATAAGTATTAAAGAACTACATTGTGAGACACATTCTTGCAAGATTAGTTTCAGGGAAGAAAAACACAACTTGGGGACATTCATACCTTATAGTAATCAAGGAAGAGTTTCTACAAGGAGTCTTTGCATTATTAGATCAATAGGAAGTTAGTGCAGTGAATTTTCAGCTACTGGTATATAAGAAATGTTTCCATCTAACTGCCTATTGTAAATGTACTATATAAAAGGCTGACACTAGAGAATACTAAGACATTTTAAAATCTTTTAAAAGCATGTAAAATCTAGGAAGTTTTTTAAGTGTTTCAATCTCTTAAACAATTTCAGGAGTGTTCTGATAATGACGATGATGACGGAGAAGAAGAGGAAGAGGAGAACACAGATTATCTTACAGATTCCAATAAAGAGAATGAAACTGATGAAGAAAATACTGTATGTATGGCTGAAAATTTTGCTTTTTGAGTGTGTAGGATTTGCATAGTATTTGAATTTTATCCATGGAAGTTTTGTTTCTTTTGAATGTTGAAGAATATATTTTTGAGAGTTAATTTTTCTGTTTTCTTTATTAACAAGTTCTTTAACATGTAATAAGGTTTTGTATTTTACTCACTTATTCCTTTAGTTATGTTGAGCACATCAATACAAAAGTGCTCTACTGTATGAAACATTACAGTTAATATGTATGGTCTTACTGTTTTTGTTTTTGCTTTTAATAAGGAGGTAATGATTAAAGGAGGTGGACTAAAGCATGTACCTTGTGTGGAAGATGAGGACTTCATTCAAGCTCTGGATAAAATGATGCTAGAAAATCTTCAGGTATTAAATATATCTATTTCAAAGAATCTGTCATCACAGGACACTTTAGCACACTAAGTTCTGGCTGATATGGAGGTCCCTAGTATCTAAACATCTGCTTGTGATAGTAGTTTTTCCTTATGTGTACAGCTTGCAGCTGCCAGATCTTGCATCCCAAATCTTGACTTTCATAATACTTTGAGGAAGAATGAGAGAAACTGTAATAAATATGACTTGGGACAGAATAATTTCATTGTGCCAATCTTTGCCTTTTCTTTCATAAGTCCTATTTCATTATTTCTAAGTACTTTTTCTTGCACTTTGTTTAGGAGCCAAACTTTGCAGAAGATAAATAATTGAGTCTGGTCAATTCTTGTACTGATTTATTTTATGAATAGCTTGTATGTAAATAGAAAAATACAGATAATTTAAGGAAATGTTAGTTTGTAGATGCATTGATAAATGCATTAATAAACTAGATTCTGCAAAAAGCTTCATTTAGCAGTTGCTGATCTACTTCTGCTGCTAGGGATCAAACCCACCATGTGGTGTACAGTACTCCACCATTGAGATACACCCTCACCTTCCACCTGGCAGTTTATAAAACATCACAGCAGTTTGAAGTAACTGTATTTTTATGTAGTTAAAGATAAAATCTTTTCAGTGCTTGACACCTATATGTAACTGTTAGGCTCCTTGGTCAGTTGAAAAGATTGCTTTTTTTGATGTGGGGGTGTGTAAGCCTCTTTGGGATGGGTTCAGTGGAGAATGGAAGGAAGAGAAGATCTCTATAGATAACTGTCAGGAAGTTTCACTAGAAGGAGAAGAGAAATGGAGAAGTAGGGCAAATCATAGAGTAAACATTTTTAAAGATAGAAAATACTGAGTGTATACTAATGGGACAATCCTTTTTAGGAGAAATACTGGGTTTTACATGCTACCACTAAAGCCAGAGTCATATAATAAAGCACAAATTAACATTATAGGCATTTTAGACTAATGTGCTTTTTCCTTTATATATTAATACAGATCTAGAAACCTCTTAATTTATTTTCTTTAATTTTTTTTCTTAAGTTTATTGGTACATTTTAGGCATACATAATGATTACATTCATTATAGGAAATTCTTACTTTTACATGACATAGCTTATTTCTCCCCCATTCCCCTACACCCTTCAACCCATCTTCTCCATTAATTAATTAATTTTTATTTTAAAGATAATAAAAACAACAAAACAGAACAAAACAGAACAGTATTGGATTTCAAAAACAAGACAGAAGGAAATCCTCCATAGTTGCTGTATTGCATATTGTTATCCTCTAAATAGATGCTCAGATTACTGGCTTTAGACTTGCAAAGTCAATCAAACAATGTAAGCATTAAGTTTTTTTTTTTTACTTCAGTTGTTATCATCTCAGCCTGTGTTCCTCCAAACCGGCTGCTTGGAGTGGGGGTGGTGCTCTTCTTTTCTCCCAGCGGTAGTGCTGGCTGGCTCTTGGGAGGGCACAAGTTGGTTTCTTTCTTCTCTTGGCCCATGACTCCCACTGGCCCACCTTTAATTTATAAATCATATCTATATGTGTCATTTAGGAATCTGGATCATCAAATTATAAAGATTGCAGTCACCTTAAAGAGTAAATGAAAGAGTTTAAAGAAACTTTTCCTATCTTATATGAGCCATTATCTGTTTACTCATCCAGTCTTTTTTTTTTTTTTTTTTGGTCGTTTTGAGACAGGGTTTCACTATATAGCTCAAACTGACCTTGAGCTCACTTTGTAGCCCAGGCTGGTCTGGAGTTTGCTACGATCCTCCTGTCTCAGCCTCCTGAGTGCTGGGATTACAGGCATGCACCACCACTCCCAACCCTCATCCAGTCGTTTGTTTGTCAGATGTTTATGGAGCATCTGCCATATGCTTCACAGTATGCAACAGACATTGCTTCTATTCTTAGAGATTGAAACTAAACAAATACATGATTTCAAACTATAATTATTGCTAAGTACAGAATAATTTGTTGCTAGAAAGGAAAGGGCCTCCTTTAGATAAGATACTGGAAAAGCTGTCTAAGGTTGTGAATTTTATTTATTTCTCTTTTTGTAGGAAAATTTATTGGAGAATAGGAATAGGGGAATGGGGAATAGGAATAGCTCCTGAGAGACTGGAGGGATACCAAGTGGAGTGCCCAAGGTTGTGAATTTTAAACAGAGGACATGTCAAATGGAGCCACCCAGGTGAATGACTAAGGGACTGTGGCAACAGTGTGTCAGAGGTCCTGGGAGAGGAACTTGTATTTGTATAACTAAAAGACTAGCATTAATAGAGCATTGTCAGAGGGGAGGTGGTATGACACTAGTCCTATGTGGAGGTGTTTCTGATGGGGACAGGACTAAAAAGTAGAGAGCCTGAGCAGAAGGCTGTTGTGGTGAACCAGGTGAGAGATAATGGTCCACTGTCTCTCATAGTAATAAAGACATTCTGAAGTGGATTTTAAAGCTTCTCTTTTGGAGATAAAATGAACTGGATTTGTTTGGTGCTTCTGTTGGATATGAGTGTGTAAGATACAAGGAATCAAGGGTGATAATTCAGTTTTTAGCTTAGTTGCTGCTAGGTAGGTCTCGCGGAAAGAAAAAACTGCACAAGATCTACTTTAGCTATGTTAAGTTTGTTTGTTTTTTCAGTTATGTTAAGTTTGAATAGCCTGGAGGGTGTCCAAGTATCTGGAGATCAGAAGAGTTGCATAGAATGAAAACATAAATGTAGTAGATAGAGCATATTTAAAGCCATGGAAATAAGTTAATCACTCAGGTTAAATTGTGGAGAGAGAAGGAAAACAATTTCAGATTGAACTCTGAGGAACCCTAATGTTTAAAAATAAGGTAAAAGCCAGACAGGGTGGTGGATACCTGTAATCTCAGCTTCTTGGGAGGCTAAAGCAAGAGGATTGCAAACTTGAGCCTAACCTGGGTAATTTCATGAGACCTTGTCTTAAAGTAAAGATATCCAGAGGTACGTAACTCAGTGATAGAGAACTGTATTCAATCTCAGTATTGAGGGGAACAAAAGGAAAAGCTGATGAAATACTAAAAATTAAAAGAAGAAGCTTTTGATATGGTCCAATAATTGTTACTTATTGCAGGTTCTTAAAGGAGGAAACTGGGATTACAGGAAGATGCAGGAGGGAAGCTTGAATTCACATTTTTGTAGGAGATAGGTTTAATGCATTAGAGGAAAATTTAGTTCTCGATTAGGTCCTAATTTTGTAAGCTCTGTCTTTTTTATTTATTTTATTCTATCTATCTATCTATCTATCTATCTATCTGTGCGTCTGTCCGTCCATCCATCCATCCATCCATCTTTTTGAGACAGGCCTCACTACACAGTTGAGGTTGGCCTTGAACTCACTTTGTAGCTCAGGCTGGCCTCGAACTTGAAACAGTTTTCCTGCCTCAGTCCTCCCAAGTGCTAGAATTACAAGCATGTGCCACATTATCAAATGTTGAATAGCTGTACAAGTCATAGGAAGATGCTATATCTATACTGATTCTTTATAAATCATGCCCTTAAATTTAACGCAATCCTAATTATTTCCCACTGGGAATATTTTTTTTCGTTAGGGACAAAAGAGGAACAAGAAGACATTTAGAGTGAACTTTAAATCATTCTTAGAAACAACTGTAAGAAAACACAAAGTAGCTAAGAACTTTCTGGAAAATGAGGGGTGAACTGCTCTTTGAGTAGATATAAAGCATTTTAAATTTACAGTAATAATTTGTCACAAGACTAGATAAATCTGTGAAACAGAGGAATCCAAGCTAGACACAAAACATAGCAGTGTAGTAATGTGATAATAATTACATTTTAAGCCAGGTATGTTGGTACATGCCTATAATTCCAGCCCTCTGCGGGGCTGAGGCAGAAAAATCATAAATACAAACCCAGCCTGGTAAACTTAAGCGAGACACAGTCTCAGAATAAAAGTCTATACAGCTTGTTGGAAAAGCCCTAGGTTCAATCCCAGTATTCCACCTGACTCCTCCACAGTGATACCACTTCAAATCAAAGGGAAAAGAGTAATAAAAATTGATGGATTCTACAAGTGGTCTGTAAATAAGAATTAATGTGGATTTTAATTTTACTTTCAAGTAGAATTAATAGGTCTATCACCAACTAATAGGTACAAAGACCCTGGGTTTTGCATCAAGTGCTTTGACATGTATTTTTATATAGTGCTGCCAGATAACAATTACTAGTCCCAGTTTTTAGTTAAAACAGTATTGCCTGGGAAAGGCTGGAATCTCTTTTGTTTTATTGATGGATTAATGTTTCCCTGTTAGGGGTAAAACCCGGGGCCTTGCTGGATATGGTTGCACATGTCTGTAATCCCAGCACTCTGGAGGCTGAGGCAGGATGATCACTGTGAGTTTGAGGTCAGCCTGGACTACAAAGTAAATTCAAGACTAGCCTGAACTGCATAGTGAAACCCTGT
Source organism: Dolichotis patagonum (assembly GCA_004027295.1). NCBI lineage: Eukaryota > Metazoa > Chordata > Mammalia > Rodentia > Caviidae > Dolichotis > Dolichotis patagonum. The sequence goes on from PVJX010001318.1 coordinate 47,838, forward strand.
CTCAAAAAGACAAAAAAATAAAAATAAAAGATAAAAACCCAAAAAACTAGGGCCTTGTGCATGTTAGACAAGTGCGCTAGCCCTGAGCTACATCGTCTTTTTGAAACCTCTGCTCTGTTGCTTTACAATAGCACAGAATGCCAAGAATCTGAAAGAAATAACAAGCTAGGGTTGGACAAGGGGAAGTAGTCTATACAACAAGGGAAAAACCTGTACTACATACAGCAAGACATTTTTCAGCCAATGGGAAAGGATGAGTAGTCCCTTTTATTGCATGAAAGATAATAGGCAGAGTAATTCTCCCATCCAAGTACTAACCAGGCCCGACCCTGCTTAGCTTCTGAGATCAGATGAGATCGGGCGCGTTCAGGGTGGTATGGCCGTAGACAGGCAGAGTAATTCTAAAACTCACTAGTAAAAGACATGCAAATAAAATTAGTCTTTTTCACTTACCAGACCATCACATCAAATACTGTGATTTACAAAGTGATAATATCCATTGTGGTTTTGCACTTTGGTAAATGTGAATCAATCTATTCTTTTAGGGGCAGGTAGGGGCAGGGGCATGTCGTTTGGTCTAAAAATTTACTTTTTTTTTTTTTTTTTTTGTCTTTTTGAGGCAGGGTCTCGCTCTGCAGTTTAAGCTGGCCTTGAGCTCACTTTGTAGCTCAGGCTGGTCTTAAACTTGCAATGACCCTCCTGCATCAGCCTCCCCAGTGCTAGGATTACAGATGTGTACCACCACACCCAGTTGTAGTTATTCTTTTTATATCAGTATGCAAATGTATCACATTATTTATAATAGAAGAAAATCACATGTCTGTCAGGAGGGGACCAATTAAATAATGACATGCATATAAGTAGTTCTACATATAGTCAAATAGACCCCCAGGATTAGGATTATAAAAAAGAAAAGTAGCCTGGCGTGGTGGCTCATGCCTGTAATCCCAGCATTCAGGAGGCTGAGGAAGGCTGTGAGTTTGAGACCAGCCTGGGCTACAAAGTGAACTTAAGGCCAGCCTGAACTGCGTAGTGAAATGCTGTCTCAAAAAAAAAAGTGTTCATGTTTACTGTAGAACAATATGGGTAATAGTGGTTGCTTATATTTATATCTGTATATTAGTAAATGGAAGAGAAAATCTGGAAGAAGGTACTTCATTGTGAACAGTTGTTGCATAGTGAGGTGGGGCAGAGAGGTAAACTGGAAGAATTAGTGTTGATGCTAATACATTTTTGTACTTAAATATTTTATAAACAGAATGTTCATTTTATAATTAGGAAAAAATACATTCCAAATCAAGATTCGCCTGCCAACTCTTAAATTGTAAGTGAAAGATTTTATAAATCTTAGCCTGGGAGTTCTTCAAGCACATTCTAAACTGAAGCTTTAAAAAACAAAACTGATAAAGCCTTATAGCACTTTGCTTGATTTTGCAAGTCTCTTGCATATATGAGACCTATATCAAAAGACTGTTTAAGCATTAAGAGAGCAATTTGCAGACTTTGAAGGCCTTTCAGCATTACCTACCTGGCTTTGAGGAGTCATTCTGCTCTGTGCATTAGGACACTGATAGTTATTTGCAGTTCCCTAAAAACTCCATACTGTTTGATGTTCTTGTTTGTGCACCTGTTCTTCTCTTGCATAAATTAGCTCTGTATTCCCAAAACTGCTCTTTTACCATCTGCTTTGAAGATGTCAAATGTCTATTGAGCCTTTCATGAAATCTCTATACCCATCTATTCTTAGACACAGATACTCTGTCCTATGTACAAGTAATATATACATCTGATACTTTGTAAGTAATTGATTTTAAATGATCTGTCTTAAGAAGTTCTTGAGCTCTTTGAAGGCAGAGTAAGTTTTTTTAATCTTACTGTCTCCAAGCCTAACTGCCAGAAATCTTTAATAAAGGTTCCTTTAGTGAATTGGTTGAAAGTTCATTGTAAATGTTAAAAATAATTGGTATTACCAACCAAGAAATTAGTGTGAATGGTTTGAGATTTCCATTCATTCTTAAATATTAATTGAGTGCCTGCTGTTTGTAATGTGCTAAGGTGCACTGGTAAAAGGGAATACAGTGGTAGGCCTGCTCAGTCTTGTAGGGAGTTCAGACTGATAAATTGTGAAACCACAATACCTGGGAAGGAAGATACCAGCTCTGACGATGAATAAAAGGGCAGAGTGCTTTGAAAAGCAAGGAGAATCAGAAGGACCTCCAGTGTTGTGTTTGAGAAACTGTAGAGGAATACACAAGAGCCAAACCACATTATTCCTTCCAAGACATACGTAAAGGTTTTAGGTTGTGGGTGAAAAGTATTCTCTGAATTCATCTGTGTTTTGTAGAACATCTCTGGCTTTGTGATTATTATATTTCTTAAAATACAGCACCAAATTAATTTGTAATTTATATTTATACATATCCATGTGTAGCTAGGGATTTTTATTTATCTTTTAATTTCTCTCTTTAAGCAACGAAGTGGTGAATCTGTTAAAGTGCATCAGCTTGATGTTGCTATTCCTTTGCATCTCAAAAGTCAGCTGAGGAAAGGGCCTCCTCTTGGAGGTGGGGAAGGAGAGGCAGAGTCTGCAGACACGATGCCATTTGTCATGCTAACAAGAAAAGGAAATAAACAGCAGGTAAGAAACTACTGTGTAGTTACAACTGATTACTTATCAAATATAAGGAACAACCTGTTTTATAGATTCTTAATTATGTTTTGTCTATGAAGGTAACTTGGAAATTTAAAGTGTTCAGAAGTAGAAATAATTTTAACCATTAAAGATAATCTGACTTCTACAGAATAGATATTTTTTAATGGAAAAGGCATTTTAAATTTAAGCCAGGTAGGGTGATTTACACCTCTAATGCCAGCTACTGTGGAGGCTGAGGCAAAAGAATCACAAATTGGAGGCCATCCTGGACAGCCTCACGACATTTTATCTCAAAATAAATTTTTATTTTTAAAAAAAATGAATGTAGGCTGGTGGTAGAATGCTTATCTGGCTAGCTTACACACTGGAGTTTAATTCCCGGTACCATCAAAAAAACCTTTGTTTTAATTCATATATACATATTTGCAAGACTATGTTGATATCTTGACTTTGAGTAGAATGGCAGTTAATCAGTATCAAGGAAGTACTAATTTGCCAAGATTGCTCTTGAAAGTCCTTGTTTTTCAACCTCTAATTCCTTCTCTTTCCCTTAGTTACAGGTGATTCCTTAAAACTATTTTCTTTCTTTTTTTTTTCCAAATCCATTTTATTTCAAAAAGAAAAAAATAAATAAAACAAAATTTCAAAACATCTTAATCAGAGGACAACAATTTTTATATACATTATGCATTGTCATCCCCAGATCCTTCATTCACCCAGAGCACAAGACATCTGCATTCAATTTTCTGCACAAAACCAGCACCAATCTTTCTCTTCAGTGAACTCAGATCAGTAGTATAACTATCTTAACTATTTTTATATATACATACACATATAGTGTTTCTTTCAGCTTCTCACTAGTGAGATGATAAAACTGTTTTCTTGACTACTAAAACTTTAGGGATTCATGCTTCATGTGTTTACTGAGCTTTGTTCTAGATACTTTTGTAGGTCTTGAGGCTATAGTAATAAATGAAATCAAGTCTCAGCCCACATGGGATTTGCATTCTGCTGAGAGAAATACACAAATGTATGTACAGGTGTTGGGACATGGCGTGCAGATTAACACTAGCTCTCAGACATGGCTCTAGGAGGTACCATATATCAGTGCTGTCAAATGTTTCCACATTTTAGCATTTGTAAAATCACATTTGTTCTTACAGTTGATGGAATTGTGTGATAATTAAAATATTTTTTAAATGATATGTAAAACAGTGGTTAGAATAAGTGGAATGCTAGATTATTTGAAATGTGATAATTACCATAGTTATTTTAGTAAGTCCAGTACATACTTGGCTCCCGCATTCACTCACATAGTCATTTGAATAACATGTGTTTACCTATCAGATACTAAGTGCATTTGTGCACAAAACATAAAAATAATAATGGGAGCTATCATTTGGGCAGCACACACAATACTAGTCTGGAGAAAACGTTGTGAAGGAAAATAAAGCAAGACAAGGCAGAGACAAGGATAGGGAGGGGCGATGAGAAATGAAGGTGCTGTTTTAGTTGCCATGGTCAGGGAAGATGTCTGTAAAAGGCTATCATCTGTGATGGAGAGGAGTACTTACTGTATCTGTCTCTTCCTCATCAGGGCAACCTCAAAGAGTTTGTGTTTAAATGAAGTTTTATGTCTGCTTTTGTCAGATAATTTCTTGTTAACACAAAGGATCAAAGTTGTGTAATACATACTTTGCTGGAGTGCAAGGAAATCCTGATACACCAAGTGCATACCGGTTAGAATTAGGAATGTAGTGTGGGCAAAGACTTTCATCATAGCTCCTACTGGTGAAAGTTAACTTTGACCGATACTCAGAACATTGCTACATCTTCCTCATACACTGCTATCCTCAGGCCTTGACACTCACAAGGTACTAACCAAACCTAACTATACTTTTTTTTTTTTTAAAGTGCCGGGGATCGAACTCACGACTGTGCACTTGCCAGGCAGGCGCTTATGCTGCAGAGCTAAATCTCCCCAACTTAATTATACTTTAAAGAGAGCCTCATTCCTTCCCCGTCCTCCACTTTTAGTTTCTAGGGGAAAGGAGAATTGTTTTGGGTCAGTATCTTAATGTTATACCTACATCATTATCCAAACTGATCTCAAAGCACCAAGTGGAGTTAATTCATCAGTGTTAGCAGGATTCTTAAATCCCAGTCCCTTCTCTAAGGACTACTTGGTTCTCTGAGCTGGACCTTCCTATTCCTATTTCAGTGATCCCTTTTGAAGCCTTTGATTTTCTTTTTCTTTATAAACACTTAGCCCCCCCCCATCCTCCAACCACACCATCTTTGCCTGGCACAAAAAGAAAGTTTCAGAAGTCATTAGGTTCTAAAATTTTAAGGCATCTGCAATGCACAAAGCTGTTACATCTTTCTTTTTATTCTTTTTTTGGGGGGAGTGGGGGTAAGAAGCAGGATGTGACAGCTGTAGTTGGATACTCCATGATTCCCACTACTGCAGAGCTCTTAAATAATGGTAGTACATTGGTCACTTCTTGGGCCCTGAGTTTGTTAACCTAAAGGGAATTTAGGAATCTCTTTTTGATACTCAGATTACATGATAGTAAATATTCAGCTTTCCTCTCTTTTGTGAGATTACATATGAAAATTTATTATTACTCTTGTCAGCTTGTACATTCTGTTTGAACTTACAGAATGTGTAAGCATTGAAAATAAATCAAAATGGACCTTTAAAATTGGAGGGCTTTGAAAAATAAAGTAACTTTATTCTGAAACTCTAAATTGTATTTATCAAAGAAAGACTATTTTGGTTCAAAGGAGATAAATTATATAAACTGTATCCAAATAAGCTTCAAGTCTTTTTTTCTTAGAATTTGAAATGTAATGTCTAAGAATATACACATATTGAACTTTAAAAATACTAACAAACGTGGAGTAAAAGCCGAGAGTTCTTGATTATTAAGTAAATATTCAACTCTTACAAATTTTATTTGGAATTTTGGAAAATGTTCAATGTTATGAACATGTTATGAAGAAACATCATTGGTATTTGTGGTCTGAAAAAGAAAGTGTATTTTGTTCTGGTTTTTATTTCTTTATTTGGCTTTTGGGTGTGGGCCCTTCTGGTACAGTGGTTTTTCTCCAACTGGAAATGGCTTGCCTTATAGGAATCTTTAATTCTTAAGTGAAAGATCTCTTTGTGTATCAAATTTGTGTGTAGAAGTAACTTTCTGTTTTAGTCATTAGGGAAAGAACTGCACCAGTGAAATGAGTATTAAAGAGAAGGAAAAGGATAATGCTGTTTATAATTGAGGTCTTTTTAAATTTAAATATTGATGAATTGGAATAATGAAAATATTTTGATGATTAAAACGAAAGTGTAAAAAAAGCTTAAAATAATAGCACCGTTCTATAATAGTAAGAAACTTAAATACCTAATATGTTTATTACATATTAATATATACTTGCAGATAAATCATTGTTTTTGCAGTTAATATTTATAAGGGGTTATAATTTATTGTTTTGACAGGAGTAGGGGTACTTACCTATCGTTGTAATTTGAGATAAGATTTCAGCTACAGCGCTGGGGATATAGCTCATCCACAGTGCCTACCTGGCAAGTGCTGCAGGGTCATGAGTTTGATTCCTGGTACTAAAAAAAAAAAAAAAAAGAAAGGAAGAGGAAAAAAAATTTCAGCTACAGTTATAAAGTAGGCTTTAAACTATAGTCTAAGTCACCTTTATTGGTGTCACTATGTTTTAAGGAGTTTGGTGTTAGTTTGAGTGACTTCAGTGTTTTTGTCATTTGTTTTACTATAAAGTAGTACCTTTCTTAAAAAGTAGCCCAGCAAGTTTATAGTGAAGATTTTGGTAAAGGAGACATCAGTTTGTCTCTTCATCTTTTTGTATTTATATCTCTCCTGTTCTTTTTAAGCATTTAATACTTGAGAACTTTTGTTGCATAAAACTTGCCTCAGAGATTATAAAATGTTTTTTGTTCACCTGATAACTGCTTCCTCTTAGAAGATCTAAACATAATTTTAAAGTAAGTGCAGTGACTGACTTCTACAATCTCAGCAGTCTGGCAGGGTGAAACAGGAGATTCTTAAGTTCAAACCTAGCCTGTGCAATTTAGCAAGATCTCTTTCAGAATTAAAAAATGAAAAAAGTAGTAGGGATATAGCTCAGGACAAAAGCCCTGCATTCAACCTCCAGTATAACAAAGAAATAAAAACATAGCCTTATAAATGAATAGAAAGCCTGTATTTTTAATATTGTTAGATGGGATTTATTATGAAATATTCTGTATGTTTTATGCTGTTTCATTAGCAAACTAGTGCTATCATCATTAGGCTCTGAATTATGAAGGAAATTTCATATTTTTCCCAGAAACCTAATAAGAGGAAAAAATGACCACTTTTATTTCTGAATGTTTAATATGGTGAACAAAAGTATATAGAATTGCAGCCCCTAATTTAATGACGATCAAGAAATTATGTACCTGTATTTCTCACTTTGATCTAGTATTTTGTAAGAAAGTAATATACTACTTCCTTTGTATTTGCCTAAATTTATAAATATTGGTGACCAGTAAGTACAGCCAATGAAAGGAAAACCAGGCAGCTAATAATCTGATTTTCATATCCCTTTCTACCCCATACTGAAGATTAAACCCAGAACCTTCCCACTGGACTATGTCCCAAGCCCTTTTTATTTTATTTATCTTTTAAATTTTGAAATAGGATCTCACTAAGTCGCTTGAATTGCCCAGGCTGGGCTCAAATTTAAAGCACTCCTTCCTCCTACTTTTTAGAGTGGCAGCTGCAGACAAGCACCACCATAGTCAGCTTATCTCTTTACATAAAATGACTTAAATTTACCCATCATTCTCAGAGCCTAATAAATATTTCACTGAGAAAAATAACATTTCAGGCTGGGCATCATGACTCACACCTGTAATCCCAGCACATGGAAAGCAGGAGGATCACGAGTTCAAGGCCAGCCTGTACTGCGACGTGAGTTCAAAGCCAGCCTGAACTTCATAGTGAAACCCTGTTTTCATAAATAAATAAATAAATAAATAAATAAATAATAACCTTGTTCAGAATTCTAGCATATGATAAAGATAATAATTTTGCTAAGAGCAATAATATTTATAACTTTTTACATATTCTAGACATTATTCTTTAATATATAATCATAATTTAAATTTAGGGTTTTTCTTTTTATTTATTTATTTTTGGTACTAGGAATTGAACTCAGGACCTTGTGCTTGCCAGGCAGGTATTGTGCCTCTTGAGCTATATCCCTGACCCTTAGAGTTTTTCTTTGTATGACTTATCTTTGTTGATGTTAGACTTTTAAACTCCTATATTACTAAATACTTTTCATGGCTGTACTTTTAAGAGAAATTTGGAAAATTGCTTTAAGTTCTTTTTTCTCATATTTTTAAAAAGAAAATTGTAGTCTTTTCCACTAGAATTTGAAATCTCTTTCCTGTTGCCCAACTTTGTTTACAATTCCTATTTAATGGTATTTTCTCTACCAATAGTTTATAACACCTGGGTTTGGAAATACAGTGCAGTAGAATGCTTCCTATGTGACTAGTGCTAAAACTAAAGAACTTTACTATAAATTATTGTGATGTCTCACATTAACCCTATTATTGAGGAAGCATAAGTTGATTATGAAATTGTATGCTAGAGAGACATATGAAGAGTTTGACAGAAAAATGATTCTGAGTTGAACTTTTCATTTACTTATTTTTTTAATGTATCTTCCTGAATTTTGAATAGTAAATTTAAAAGGTTTATCACAGAGAATGCTTTTGTATTTAATACTGTATTTTTGTTAGGAATAAGAAATACTTGGAGCAGATCCAAGTGATAAAAATGTATTCTGATGGATTACAAATGGTGTAAGGAGAGGTACACAGAAGTGAAGATTTTTTTTTTCTAATGGTCATAAATTGGCAGCTTAAAAAAACCTGTAAACAATAAAAGAAAGATGTAGCTCAAAAGAATTGGGAAGTACTGTTCAAAAGGTTGTGTTCAGAGCCATAAGAACAAATAATCCCAATGATTATAGACTGATACCTTGTGTATTGACATTTCTCTCTGAAAGATTAAACATTGGGTCAAAGTAATGTCAGAAGGGATAACCTGTCTACTTGAAATAAATCCTAGTCTTTGAGCATAAATAAATTTTCATCTTTGAGAACGGAAAGAACTTTATTGTAGAGCATTTGTCATTAAATTTAAAAGATAGAATGAAACAGAAGATTCTTTTTCTTTTTTCTTTTTCTAATCGGTACCAGGGATCGAACTCACGATCACATGCTTGCAAGGCAGGCACTGAGCTAAATCCCCAGCCCCCAGAAGATTCTTAGTGACCAAATAATTTCCTTTTTCAAAAGGAAGTAAAAAATATTCTGAAAACTATAGTTTTGAGCTTTCAAATTTTTAGTATAAATCTAGACAAGTTTTAAAAAATAATTTTAGTCATTAGGAAATTAATAATTAAAACCAAGTGAATATCATTGTATACTCAGTAGAATGGCTAAAATTAAAATGACTGACTATGCCAATTTTTGGCAATGATGTGACCTCATAGATTGCTAGGGTATTGTAAAGAAAGTAGTATATCTATACTTTGGAAAACAATTAGTTTCTTTTTCTTTTTCTTTTTTTTAGACAGTTTATTAAGAAGTAAAATCTATTAGCTAGTTTTAGCTATTCCATTCCTAGCATGTTTCATTTACTTTGTATGAAAGCATACATTCACACAGATCTTCACATCAATGTACAACTATATTTTTAATAACTCAAAACTAGTAACAACCCAAATATTGCCAACAGATTAATCAGAATTTGGGTACCTTGGGTCACAAATTTAACTCTTCCTATAATTCTGGTTGCAAAACGAATTGGACAGGACCTGAATGAATTCAGTAATTAACTTCAACATTGACCTTACGGGCACATTTGATTCAGTTCTCGTCCCATTGAGTATGCAACCAGAATCATGGAAAGAATTAAGTTCATGAACCACGGTACTACTGTAATGGAATACTACTCTGTAATAAAAAGGAAGGAACTATTGTGACATATAACCACCTGGATGCATTTCAGAACATTCCGTGTGAAAGAAACTGGACAAACTGTGGTTTATGTTGTATGACTTAGTTTATATGAAATGTTGAAAATGTAATGAAATCAGTAGTGATAGAAAACAGATCAACAGTTGCCTAAAGATGGGAGAAGAGAAAGAGATGAGTTACAGAGGTTGAAGGTCATGAATATGTTCATTATCTTAATTGAGGAGAGTCTTTCTCAAGTGTGTACATGTGTTGATACTTGTCAGAATACATGTTTCAAATACGTGCAGCTGATTGTATGTCAGCTATAACCCACTAAAGTTGTAGGGGTTTTGCTTTAGTTTTTGTGTGATGCTGAGACTGACATGCATAGGGCTTCCCACATGCCAGGCAACTCCTTTACAACTGAGCTATATCCTTTTCCCCTATTTTTTCAATGGCTTTGAACTCTTTAAAACAAAGGTATTAGTTGCAAGAAGTGGGTGCTAGATCACTAAGGGTAAATTCTTTCAAGCTAATTTCTTCAGGTAAAAGGGTTAAGATTTATTAGGCTGATAGCTAAGTGTCCTACCTTAATGTCTTTAGTTTGACATATGAGGCATTAATTATTTACTGTTATAAATATGAAATGTAGTTAGTCTAGTTCATAGTTTTTATCCATATTTTATATTTTACCTTAGCTTATCTAGCCTAGTATTTTCAGTATTCTGGCATGTTACATTCTAAGTACATCACAAAAGAGAATGCAAACCAAAAGCATCTGAAATAACATAAAAAATCAGATTTTCAGGTCAGACTCAAATGAATGAGATCTTACTTAGAGTTAAGCTTCAGTAATGATTTCAAGGATGCCAGCATTCAGAAGGCACAGGTTAAGCAGAAAGAGATCTAGGATCCTGAGCACAGCTCTCTTAGCCCTGTGTTTACATAGACATGCTTTTTGGCCTAGAGTAATACATGAGATCTTTTAAGTGAGGTGAAGTTACCACAACAAAGAATTTAGGTCATGAAATACCCCCATTATATGCTTAGATGGTAGCATAGCTTACTTAACGTTTTCCAGGGAGCCATGACTCAGAAATTCGTCGATTTTTATCTAAGTTTGTTTGCTATGTGCAGTCTTTAGCCAGGAATATCCTGCTAAAAAACAATATTCCTAGACAAGGATTCCTTCTCTCTAGGTCAGTTGCTTAACTCTCTTTCTCCAGAATCACAGTTGTTTTTAGTAATGCTGAAGATGGGTGCAATTTGTTCCTTGTAGCTCATAAGGTAGATAGCAATGAAAAGGATGTGGATTACAATTTGCAGATAAGTCTTTCTGAGAACTATTCACGTATGCCAGCGTTTTCAGGATGAAAAGTTGTACTCTGTTGCTGCATGTGTGCTTCCAGATAGGGCACACTGAAGAATTATGTGCAAGTTAAATTTGGTGGCCTTTCACTTCCCATCTAACCCTGATGGGGTTTGTCTCTACGAGAGGGATAATAGTATTTGTTGTTAGATGTTCTTACAAAACTATTACTTAATAGTGAAGGGAAAATGTTATTTTTCTAAATTCATTTTCTACCTACCATTTTATTTGCTTTGCTTTCTCTTGGTTTTCTAAAGCTATTTGTGATTTGTTATTTTTTTCCCCTCAGTTTAAGATCCTCAATGTGCCCATGTCGTCCCAACTTGCTGCAAATCATTGGAACCAGCAACAAGCAGAACAGGAAGAGAGGATGAGAATGAAAAAGCTCACACTAGATATCAATGAACGGCAGGAACAAGAAGATTATCAAGGTATAAAGTCAGTTGTAAAAGAGGTGGAAAATTTGATATTTTAAGTTTTTAAATATAGTTAGCAAATTTGTTCTCTTTGACTTTTTCATGTCATATTTATATATGTTTATACTGTTAATTTTTTTATCTCTGTCATTTTTCTTACTTGTGAAATAGCATTTTCATCATTTGGTAACTTCATAATTCATTTAGATTATATGCTGTTAGCAGCATTTGCAAATGAGATGATTTGTGAATTGTGTCACATTGCCAGCCAGTTGTGAGCAAATTGTTCAGTAAATATTTATATCATTTTGTCTGTTTGGAGTGCTGGTTTTGAGGATGCTAGCTACAGTTTTTCAGATTTGAGGATATATTGATATTAAGATTCTAGTTTTATGCATATATAGACAGCACTCGAGTTAATTGATATCAGATTCCATGGACACTTCACACAACTCCCATTTTTTTTGGCAGTCTTTTGGTATCCAGATTTTAGAGCTGTAAGATAGCCGATTGTGCAGCACTGTATTGAACAAGCTGCTGTATGTTAAGGAGAGTATTATGTAAAATTATTTATGGTTTTTGTCTTTTAATTTCTCTTCTACAATCTTCTCTCCCAATTCATGCCCTTTCCATTAATACCATGCTCAGATACTATTTTATGTACTTCTTTTGAAGTAGGTAATCCTTACACTGATTCTGTAGGAAAAGTGCTATTTTTATTTGCATGTTATATTTAGGGAATCTAAATCTAAAGTTTCATTGATAGTAATTGACAGAACTAGGATTTTAACCAGTAGAAACTCACTCAAAATGCTGTCCTATTAGCTGGTGTCCATACTGCTTATTTGGCTGTTTTACTGCTTCTTCAGACACTTTGGTAGTGGCAAAACTTGCAATAAAAGGAACAGTGGGTATTAATGATGTCTTGATGTGTTCTTCCAGTACTTCTATATTATTTTAACCTATATAATAGTCATTTCTTTCTGTCTATCTTTGTTTTGTTTTGTTTTGTTTTGTTTTGTTTTGTTTTTGGTGAGTCAGGGGATCGAACCCAGGACTTTGTGCTTACCAGGGATGTTGCACCACTGAGCTATATCCCTATCCCCCTAATGGTCATTTTTTAAATTAGCTTCTTGACAGGACTAGAATTTGATTTCCTTTGTATTTTATTTGGTTCATGGAAGGCATATAAGATTTAACAGCATTTTCTTTTTTGCTCTTTATCACAGAAATGCTGCAATCTCTTGCCCAGCGCCCAGCTCCAGCAAACACCAATCGTGAGCGGCGGCCCCGTTACCAGCATCCAAAGGGAGCACCTAATGCAGATCTAATCTTTAAGACTGGTGGCAGGTAAAACAATCTTTACTTCTTTGATTGTTCTTTGTGACATTCATATGAATAAACTATGGAATTCTCGGTTAAACTTACCTGCTAAAGTCCTAATCTTAGCAAAATATAGAAGTCTTTTATTGAAGCCAGTCTTATTGCTGCTAAATGTACAAACTAGCTGGCTTAATAGGCAATGAGAAGTGATAGCTGTTAGTTTCCTGCTTCTTCCTTTCCTTAAAAATAGCTTCAGGTTGGGCCAGATACAGCTCAGTGGCACAGGCACCTGCTTGGCAAGTGCACAGTTGTGAGTTCAGTCCCTTTTAACTGGGGGGGAGGGGGAGAGCTTCAGGTGGCTGGACATGGTGGCACACACCTGTAATCCCAGCACTCAAAAAGGCTGAGGTAGGAAGGTTGCTATAAGTTCAAGGTCAGCCTAAGCTACATCAAGAGTTGCATGCAGTGAGGCGCTGAATTCAATTCTCAGCACCATCACACACAAAAAGGTAGCTTTAAAGATATTCTATAGTATCCTTGACAGTGTTTCCTCTTGTCCTCAGAGAGCTAAACTATTAAAATCTTTTTATCTTGATATTTCCCATCAATTTCACATTTCCATGTTGCAATCTAATGTCTCTGAAGAGCATGTATATGTGTTTTTTTAAACATCATCCCATCTCAATTCAGTGTAGTGTCTTTTACTAATGTTTAAATGTTTGGGTGTCAGAATCTTATAGAATCAGTAACTACTGAAGTTTGAGGTTATGGGAATCTGCAGTGGGATTTGCTTGCCTCAGCATATATTCATCTGGTACCTATCAGGTTCAGCCCTTTATTGTGGGAAATTAAAAAACAGAAGACAGTATCTTCACTTTCAAGGTTGGAATCCAGAGGGAAAGCCAAGTATAGGCATTTGAAATTCTGCCTTTATCATTTAGTTATTTTAAAAAACTTAAGTTTTCTTAGGCAATAGGAAACAAAGATAAATATGGAGAAACAGGTTTGTAAATGTACCTACTATAATAGATCTGTATGTTTACATAGAGTTACATGCCTTTCTGAGTTTACTACCTGTATTGTTTGTCAAAACTTTAATTTTCTATTTTACCTTTCTTTCTTCAACTTCCCTTGAAAAAAAGGGCTACATTTGTTCTTTTCCTCCTTATCGCCCATTCATTGTGTTGCTTACTCCTGCCATTTTAATAAAATTGCTTCTCTGGGGTTTCTAACTGCCTCTTGAGCATTATCTGTATAGCATTTGTATTAGAGGTCTTCTTTATTTTCTTGACATACTCTTCCCTTGGCTTCTGTGACTCTGTCAGCTTCTGGTTTTTCCTTTCTCTGTGGCCCATCCAGCTCCTATAGACTCTTAGCTCCTTTATGCATATGTTCTGCCTATAGATGTCCATATTCGTTGGGTTCAGGGTTCAGCCCTCTTCTTATCTTACTCTCTGCAGGCAGTAATAACCCTCCCATGGCTCAGTTACCATTATAGCTCCAGCCTAGACCTCAGCTTTGAATTTCTGATTGTCCACATGTGTGTCTCTCAAACATAAATCTCAGTGTGTGCCCTTTCCCAAGCCCCTTTCTTCCACTGCTCACCCCAGTGTTCACACTGGAAAAAGGTTTCACTTTGGGCTACATCCTTTCTCTTAATTCCTTAGTCTAAGTAATAAATTTCTACATTCTGTTAGTAAATCCTCTGTATTCTACTACTAAACAGTTTTCAGTTTCTTCCCCCTCCCCAGTACCAAGAGCCTAGATCACACTACCATCACCTCTTATTTATTATTACTACTGCTGTCCCCCTCAGCCTTTTGCCCAAGATCACATGTGAGTTACTGCTGCAGCTGCCTCATGGACTTCTAGGTCTCATTCAACTCCTGCCAATTCATTCTCTGTGCTGTACCCAGTGATTTCTAACATGAAAATCTAGTCTGTCTATGTGGCTTTTATTCTCAACACTATTCCAAGGCTCTTCATGGCTTGTAAGATAAAATCTAAACACTTCAGCTTGGTTATCAAGCACTTACCTGTGTGATACACATATACCTACCCCTATTGGCTTCATCTCTTGCTACTCTTTCCCCTACTCCCAATCAAGTTGGCCTTTTTAACTAACTATATTCTTCCAGCCATTCTTTTTTGTCCTCTCTCTGAAGCAGTCTTCTGAATTCTTTCCCTTAGATAAATTATTTCTCTTCCTACTTTAGGCCCAACTTGGTTTTCTCAAGACTGATGTACTTCATTGAGAATATGCTGTCACAGGTTCACTGTGGACCACATCCAAATTCTGTTAGCTTATCTCTACTCTCCATGAGATTAAAGAGGCCCCGTGGGTGCAGGGACTGCCTCTTACCTCATTCACATTTTTTATTATTTTAAAAGCTTTTATTATTATGTATTTGCAAAATGTGATATATTCGTCATGGGATATTGGTACATATACATATCACACGTCTTGATCTTTTTGCTTCTCCATCTCCCCCTATTTCCAGTTCCCCTTCTACCTCATCATAATATCTCTTAATAGCTTAGTGCCTGACACCCAAATAGATGCTCCATAAATGTTTGTTGAACAAACAAAGGAACTATTTTGTTTTGTTTTTTGAGTCAAGGGTTTGCTATGTGTTATAGGCTGGCCTTGAACTCACTCTGTAGCCCAAGCTGGCTATGAACCTGCAGTGATTCTCCACCCTCAGCTTTCTAAGTGCTGAGATTATTGCAAAGGAATTTTTTCCAGTTTGCATTTAGTTGACTAATAAACTATCTTCCTCAGTTCTGATAAGCTCTTTGTCTTGTTTTTCTTTTTTGTGAGAGTCCCAACTCTTGAGCTAACCTTCCAATCTGTTTTAAGTCTTCCTTTAAAAACAAACTTGAAGATCCTAAGTTGTCCATCATCCTTAAGACTTGTGCTTTGTAACCAAGCATGGTGGCTGTAATTTTGCATACTCAGAAGGCTGAGGCAGCTGTGTATAGTAGCGCACACCTGTAATCCCAGCACTCAGGAGACCAGGGCAGGAGGATCATTGTGGGTTTGAGGCTAACCTGGGCAACATTGTGAAATCCTGTCTCAGAGAGGACCCCCCCAAATAAAAAACAAACAAACAAACAAAGGCTTAGGCAAGAGAATCACAAGTTCCAGGCAAGTCTGGGCAGTTTAGCAAGTATTTAAGAGTTTTCAATCTTTTCAGGTAACAGATGATGTCATTCTTAAATGTTAAGTGAACAATTGTAGACATTTGAAAGAATAGACTGATGAGACAGAGACAGAGACTCCTGGTGGTTTGATTCCTCTTTATTTTCTTCTCCTTTCCACCTTGGGTCAGTTCTACCTTGAGTAGATACATGTAGCTTGAGCAGTGGCATCATCAGGTAGTTAGAAGAATGAGCTGGAATGATAGATTTCCATGAGAAGAAGCAAACCTTACATCTATGAATAAAGTCTGAGAGGCTGCTTCCAAGTTGATTCTTAACTTGGTGGTTTTCTTTTTAAAAATCAGTTACTAATGATGACAATATATGTTGTTGGGTAAAGAGAAACTTGAGAGAGTAGTCTGTGAGTAAACTGTCAGAAATTGGTTTCAAATGTCATATTAATTCTTAATGTGGCTGGTACTTTTTTAAAAATCAATTAATATGGATGATAATTGTCAGTTAAAGGGAAATATCTTTGCTAGCTGGTTATTAAAGAAGTCAAAGCTTTTTTTTTTAACCCTGTAGACTTTTAGAAGCTCCTGAACATTACTTATGATTATTTTACAGTATTTTTAAAATTGTAAGTATTTACATTCAGTGAGTTAAGATGGAAATAGAGCTATAAGTAAAACTCTTGTGTCAGTTTTCTGTAATGCAAAACAAGGTTTTCTACTGTTAATATTAAAAAAAATTGAAACTTAGTCTCTTTAGCAAGTGTTAGTACTAATATGACTTAGATAATATACATTCATATAAATTAATCTGGGGCTTCTCAGACTTTTAAAATATATTAATCATCTAGATTTTATTAAAATACAGGTTCTGATTCATTTCTGACAAGTTCCTAGGTAACATCAAAGCTGCTGGTGTAGAGGTTACACTTAAGGGAACAAGGGTTTATTCTGTCAGACTGACTTTTTTGTATGGGTTTTTTTAAATGTGTATTTGTTTGTTTTTGAAGTACTGGGGACTGAATCTAAGGCCTTCACACTGAACTACATCCCCAGCCTCCCTTCCCCCTTTTTGAGACAGGGACTCACTAATTGCCAAGTTTGAGTGAGGCTCAAACTTGTGATCCACGTGCCTCAGTCTCTCAGAGTGCTGAGATTACAGGCGTGGCTGCTGAAGCAAATACTTCATTTTGATTTTGGTTTTGATTTTAAGGTGAGGTTTCATTATGATCCCCATCCTAGTCTTGAATTCCCGGGCCCAAGTAGTCCTCCTATCTCAGCCTTCTGAGCAGCTGGGACTACAGGTGCATGGCACCCTGTCCAACTTTTTTTTAAAAGTATATATAGTAAATACTTTTGAGCTCTTGGTTTTTAAATAATTCAGAATTATTGTTTGACCTATAAATCAGTCACATGACACCCAGCACTATAACAAGTGACACATAAGATTTTGAACGTGATCTTACCATTTCTTTTTTTTTAATTAGATTTATCAAATTCTCTCTTTTTTTTTAATTTGAAAGAGAATAAAACAAAAGGGGGCAGTACAGAGCAGATCAGAACAGGACAACATAGGTAACACAGTACTTTACATTAAGTCAACTAGACATCAACAGCTAACACCATATCTCTTACTCTGCTATAGTTGAGCATAGTTTCAAATAGAATAATATCAAACATATCACAATAGTGTAAAGCCATGCATAGAGTGAAACAATTACAGGGCTTTCTGAACCGAGTAACAGAAAATGATCAAAGGGTACTATAATATCTCATTTTTGATAAAAAAAAAAATTTGAACTTTCACACATATTCAAATTCCAATAAGGGTTAGATAGAACCAACGGTAGTAGAACAAAAAAAGCATGGTAGGACTTCT